>JAWPHD010018575.1:0-39287 GCA_037043455.1 Cyrtodaria siliqua
TGCAAACTGGTTAAAAAAAACTATCTTTGAATGTGATGAATACCCCCGCCTTTTTGCTATAGCCGATGATGGGCAAAATGAGAATAATGAATGTCTAAAATATCTGTTATATCTTAATGTGAACTGTATGTCAAGTGTAATAACAACCCATGAGTGTTAAAAGTGAAATCCACATGAAGTTCATTATACGGTAGATTGAAAATTTCTAAATTAAATAAAGGGCCGTAATTCTGTAATAAATTAGTCATTACCAATGTGTTATGTAGAAGGACATAAGGTAATCACAATGGGACAATGGGGACAACGTGATTCCTATATAGCCCCAACTTCACTTTGAGAAAGTGGGGGTATAAACACAATTTATGATTACCAGGTATCAATGTGTGTAAAAGTAAATCACCAATTATCTGCAGCATGCAGTAATGTAAAGTTTAAAAGGGAACACGAAACGGTCATAATTATACTGTGTCTACAGCAATGAACATTTCAGGCCCACCATTCAGTTACATCAGAATAAAAATATGCAGACTGGGTCTAGAAACTGTTCACATGCAGAACAGCAAAGTTGTTGCATATTATGTAGACGACACTATAATTACATCGGTTATGTTGGCGAGTTGTTGTTGTTGTGATCATGAACATGAAAAACTATTTAAACTGGCATGCATTGTGTCCAGCAAACAGTTTGGTTATACCATAGCAGAAGGTATCTGAACGACCTTTAAACATTGTACAAAATAGTATCCTCTTTACTATGGTCTTGTGATAAAATGCCTTTTAAGTCTAAGCACTTGTTGCTAATGTTTACTTTCTGTTAACATTTTAATGAAATAGAGGTACAAAATTTGATACATGCATGATGATTAAATCTGTTTGACTAGAATAAAACTACAGCAAGAACGTGCAGTTATACAAACTGACCAGAATTACGGTGCACTAACACAGAAAAGGTTATACAGCACCAAACCGGGATGAACATGCCAGGCTCTTCCATTTACATACAAGATAAAATATGGAGAATGGGCCAAGAAAATTCTAACCTGCAGACTGCAGAGTTGCTGCAAATTCTATAGTAGACACTCCATTTATGATGGAGTGGAGTCACGTTCCTATATGTTGGCACACGCAGGGTCATGATGAAGACATTTAATAAGCAAGACAAAAAATGACGATTAACATTGAAAAAGCGAGTTCTACCCATCTGCCTCTAGTGGGATTTGCAGTGGTCCTAACCTACTCCCTGCAACCACACGGGGCTCAGTTATACAAACAGTAAATAAAACATGTCCCCACCCCACTCCAACATTATCCATCTAAGACATGTATATTTCTGTTGCGATACTAGTTAACTAATCATTATATCTAGCTACTTGAGCAGTCTGTCCATGATTAGGATTTCAGATTGGGATGACCATAATATTTTTTGGATCTACAAAAGAAAATTAAAGATCTCTGTCCTTACATTTTTATAGCAATTCTTCATCATTATTTACTTTTTGAGGGGTCCCACTTTCTTGGAATATTTTTTATTTTACCATCGGCAAAAACCTACCCACTCATGAAACAGTGAAATAGTAAGCAAATTATTTGTTAAAACATGGCCTTTAAGAGAAGATTAAAATAGCACTGAATGTATAATGGAGGAGAAAATATTTGTCTTTTCCTACTATGTTGCTTAAGTGCACAGGGTGCAAAGAAACATTTATATGCAATATGAAATATACATAATTAAAACACACATAATGGCCATTAATTGAAAAAATAACTTTTTTCTTTAAGAAAAAGAAGAAAGATTATAACAAATGTGCAGTAACCTAACACTTTACAAATATAGGATCAAATGTTCCATACACATGGTAAAACAAAAACAAAATACCTCAGTTATAAAACAATTCACAAACAAACAACCTCATTAAAAGATAAATATAAACACAACTTTTCTATAAATAAATGTTTGCCCATAACCCAAATATTCAGTAACAATACAAATGTCATGATTCTGCTGACCTTTCTTGTTCCTTGTGTTGTATTTCCTTCACATTCTTGAACATATATAATTCATTATATATACTAAAGGTTAAACAAGAGGTCAATGACCTTGAAGCTCTACTGATAGATTTTGATAGGTGAAGTGAAGTTTCATAAAAACTGTCAAGTAGTTTCAGAGGAGTAGTCGCTACAAGTTGAAGTTTTTACTATATAACTCTAGGTAAACAAAGATGGCCACTGGCAGCCATGTTTAATGTCGAATCAAAATAATTTTTGACAAGGATCAACATCTTGTCATGCTGATCATTTCAGAAAAAGTCCCATATCAATATCACTTACAGTGTTCAAGAAGTAGTCGCTACCAGTGCTCAAAGAAAATTATTTTAAGAGACAGGCCCAGGGCTTGTTGCTTCTGAAAATGGACAGGCCCGGATTTGAAATGGACAGGCCCGGATTTGAAATGGACAGGCCTGATTTAAAATGGAAAGGTCCAATATTTGTTCTTATTGGAAATGTGTCTTTATTCACTTTTATAGCACACATTAATTTTGTTACGTATGTATTAATCAAGCTCAGAACCTCCTCTGACTATATTTTTCTTTTTGCTACCACTTTATGCTCCCTGGTCAGCGGACTTATTTACCATTTTCGTTTAAAATATGTTAGAATAGAATATTACATAGTAATTTATAACCAATGCAAAGGAGAGTACTAGCACTTTTGCCAAACGATAATAATCGGAGCCGACTTGGTGAAACTGGAGCTAAACTTGGAGCCAAATTTTTTAATCAGGTTTTATAAGACTATCAGAGCCTCCTTTGGCTATATTTTTTCTTTTTGTCACCACTTTCTCCAAGTAAAGAATTAGGATCCTAGACTAGAATTCATTTAAAAGTAGGATTCCAGGAACTCCTTACACCTTAAATAATGAATAGAAATATACTTTATATCTGTATTTATACATATAAAGTATATATTTTTTTCTTTCCACCAACATGTATTTGTAAAGGACAGTTTTTCTTATTTGATTATGTAAAAAAAAAAATTATGTACCATCCGAACTACTATGACACCGCACATTTACGGCCCGAACATTTCACAAACATTCAATCGAAATACCATCAATAACGATTTTTTTTCATGCATTAGTGTGTTTTTAATGACAAAAACGGTATTTCTTATCATAAAGGAAAGAAAACACAACCCTTATAGCAGAATAATTTGTTTTATGTCAACAATTGTCGACCTCAAAGTTGTGACAAACTGCCGACACGAAGCCAGGCAAAATATTCAAACTTCTTATTGTTTCAATGTGTGTATAACACATTTTAATTACTTTATTGCAAGTGTTTTCACGGTTTACACTACACATGGGAGTATTTTGTCATGAGGAACTTGAGCTTGAGATCCAGTAAAACTGATTTATTTTTTATTTTTTTTAGACAGGCCCAACGGGCTCCTGGGCTCCTCGTCTGCAAAATGAGACAGGCCCGGAATGGATTTCGAGGAGCCCCGGGCGTCGGGCTATCCTATTTCTTGAGCACTGGCTACAAACTTGTTTTTAAAAATCTATGTTTAGCTGTGGTGGCCATCTTGAATTTCCAGCCGACCTGAAATTGTGCTAGGATCAACTAGACATCAAGAGCAACATTCCTGTGAAGTTTCATGAAAATCCGTCTAGTGGTTTCAGAGGAGTAGTCACTACACATTTTTACTATACAAACTCTTATGTAAACAAAGATGGCCACTGGCAGCCATGTTTAACGTCGAATCAAAATAATGTTTGACTAGGATCAACATAATGTCATGCTGATCGTTTTAGAAAAAGTCCCATATCAATATCACTTATAGTTTTCAAGGAGTAGTCGCTACAAACTTGTATTTTAAAAATCTATTTTTAGCTTTGGCGGCCATCTTGGATTGTGCATCAACATGAATTTTTGCTAGGATCAACTAGACTTCATAGGCTACATTTCTGTAAAGTTTCATGAATATCCATCCAGTAGTTTCAGAGGAGTAGTCGCTACAAGTTTTTACTATATAAATCTATGTAAACAAAGATGGCTGCTACCGGCCATGTTTAAAGTCGCATTGAAATAAATTTTGACAAGGATCAACATCATGTCATGCTGATCATTTTAGAAAAAGTCCCATATCAATATCACTTATAGTTTTCAAGAAGTAGTCGCTACAAACTTGAATTTAAAAAATCTGTTTTTAGCTCTGGCGGCCATCTTGGATTTCACATCAACATGAATTTTTGCTAGGATCAACTAGACTTCATGGGCAACATTTCTGTAAAGTTTTATGAATATCCATCCAGTAGTTTCAGAGGAGTAGTCGCTACAAATAAAAGTTAACGGACGGACAGACGAACAGACGGACGGACGGAAGACGGTAGCCGCACCACGGCATAAGCTCTGCTGATCTCTGATCAGTAGAGCTAAAAAACGCAACTCTTTTCCGGTATAAAAAATATATGTATAATATGCCGTTAGTTGAATTGTACATGGCTTCATTACTCTTCATTACGTGGTCCCGCCTTAATGCCAGTAAGTAATGGGAAAGCTTATAATAGCAGGATGTTATAACGGATATGTCGGCAATAAAACATGTTAAACAAGAGGTCAATGACCTTGAAGCTCTACTGATTGATTTTGATTTCAGGAAGTAGTCGCTACAGACTTGTTTTTTGAAAATCTATTTTTAACCGTGGCGGCCATCTTGAATTTACGGCCGACCTGAAATTTTGCTAAGATCAATAAGACATTAAGAGCAACATTCCTGTGAAGTTTCATGAAAATCCGTCAGGTAGTTTCAAAGAAGTAGTCGCTACAAGTTTTCATTATATAACTCTATGTAAACAAAGCAGCCATGTTTAAGGTCAAATCAAAACGATTTTCGACAAGGACCAACATCATGTCATACTGATCATTTTAGAAAAAGTCCGATATCAATATCTCTTATTGTTTTGAAGAAGTAGTCGCTACAAACTTATTTATTTTAAATCTATTTTTAGCTTTGGCGGCCATCTTGAATTTTCGGCCGACCTGAAATTTTTCTCGGATCAACTAGACATCAAGAGCAACATTCCTGTGAAGTTTCATGAACATCCGTCAAGTAGTTTAACGTCGAATCAAAATAATTTTCCACAAGGATCTACATCATGTCATGCTGATAATTTTAGAAAAAGTCCCATATCAATATCACTTATAGTTTTCAAGAAGTAGTCGCTACAAACTTATTTTTTAAAAATCTATTTTTAGCTGTGACGGCCATCTTGAATTTCCGGCCGACCTGAAATTTTGATAGGATCAATTAGACATCAAAAGCAACATTCCTGTAAAGTTTCATGACAATCCGCCAAGTAGTTTCAGAGGAGTAGTCGCTACAAGTTTTTACTATATAACTCTATGTAACCAAAGATGGCCACTGGCAGCCATGTTTAACGTCGAATCAAAATAATTTTCCACAAGGATCTACATCATGTCATGCTGATAATTTTAGAAAAAGTCCCATATCAATATCATTTATAGTTTTCAAGAAGTAGTCGCTACAAACTTATTTTTTAAAAATCTATTTTTAGCTGTGACGGCCATCTTGAATTTCCGGCCGACCTGAAATTTTGATAGGATCAATTAGACATCAAAAGCAACATTCCTGTAAAGTTTCATGACAATCCGCCAAGTAGTTTCAGAGGAGTAGTCGCTACAAGTTTTTACTATATAACTCTATGTAAACAAAGATGGCCGCTGGCAGCCATGTTTAACGTTGAATCAAAACGATTTTTGACTAGGATCAACATCATGTAATGCTGATCATTTTAGAAAAAGTCCCATATCAATATCACTTATAGTTTTCAAGAAGTAGTCGCTACAAACTTATTTTTTAAAAATCTATTTTTAGCTGTGACGGCCATCTTGAATTTCCGGCCGACCTGTAATTTTTCTAGAATCAATAAGACATCAAGAGCAACATTACTGTAAAGTTTCATGACAATCCGCCAAGAAGTTTCAGAGAAGTAGTCGCTACAAGTTTTTACTATATAACTCTATGTAAACAAAGATGGCCGCTGGCAGCCATGTTTAACGTTGAATCAAAACGATTTTTGACTAGGATCAACATCATGTCATGCTGATCATTTTAGAAAAAGTCCCATATCAATATCACTTATAGTTTTCAAGAAGAAGTCGCTACAAACTTGTATTTTAAAACTCTATTTTTAGCTTTGGCGGCCATCTTGGATTTCACATCAACATGAATTTTTGCTAGGATCAACTAGACTTTATGGGCAACATTTCTGTAAAGTTTCATGAATATCCATCCAGTAGTTTCAGCTGTGAAGTCGTTACAAATAAAAGTTTACGGACAGACGGACGACGGACGCCGCACCACGGCATAAGCTCTGCTGATCAGTAGAGCTAAAAACAGGTTTTATTGAAAAAATGTGATAACCTGTTTAAAATTACCTATTAATGTTTTAATTTTACAATAAGCAAACTTTTTAGGCTGAAATTAAGGTTTTATTTCATACCCCAGCATACCGTTTTCGATTCTTGGAGAAGTCGTTGGATGGGGTATGAAAGTTAATAATCAGACCACGTAATGTCCTTTTGGGAAAAAAGACTAAAACAACACATAACATACCAAATAATATTGCTTTAAAGCTTCATTATGTTTGCCTCAAGCAGGTGAGAAAACTTAGGATGTAAAATTTTGCAATCACTTTACATGGCTCAAATTTTTAAAGTGGAAATTCAACATTTAGGAATTTCATGTTTAATGTGTACTGTTTTTAAAAAGTCTACAGCAGTAGTTTTAGGATTTCTCTGGAAAATTACATGGTATTAAGCATGAGGTATATACATTATATAGCGAAAATTCTGGAGTTGCATTCCTTTTTTCCTTTATATAGTTACATAAGGCCATATCTATATACATCACCACTTTTGAACAATAACTTGTCATATGAGTCGACACAGTTTCTGTGTATAGTTCAATTAAATTATGTGAAACAATAGCAACTATTTCAACATATTTTTACATTTAACTGTAACACAAGGTTAGTTTTTCATGTTTGGAAATACTCTATTTGATTAATCTGACGGTTTACACTAATTTTTATTCAATGTGTGATTTTCAATTCTCGATCCGCAACACTCCAAGTTTACCCAAATAATCAAAATGGCGAAAATAAATAATTGCACAATGTGTTATCAAAAAATGTGTTGGACATGGTTGGCGGGTGATTCATTAAAGTAACTATCCCGTCAACAACAGCCAAATTTTTCAACGTATTTTTCATTTAAGCGGGTGATCAACTTAACCTTTGATTGAATGACCCTACATTAGGTAAATTGGCTGTGTGCTATTGATAATATATATGTTACAGAACTTGCTGTAGACAGTTCACACTAACCATGACTCATATGACACAAAACAATCTGTACAAAAATATTTATAACCTTTGGAAATATAACTTCATATCATGAATGATATACAAACAATGACCAGTTGTAATAAATTCGTAACTAAAATCATTATGGCTCTGTCCTTAACAATGGGATTTTTTTCACAACTTATAAATCAATTTGTGGAGCGCTGTGGTCTAGTGGTAGAGCGTTGGACCCATGATCCAAAAGTCGTGGGTTCGATCCCCGTCATTGCCATATGCGTTGTGTCCCTGAGCAAGACACTTTATCTGCATTTGCTTAGTACTGGTTCTACCCATGAAGACATCGAGAGTAATTCAAATAAGTTCATAGAGCTTTCGTTACAATCGATATAAAATAAATAAGTTTGAACTAAAACTAATCAATTCGGAATTTTAAGGTGTTAAAAATATTTTAATTTCTCAAAATAATCAACATAATTATTTTTTTCTGAATTTCAGCGAACTTATGATAGAAGAACTTTGAAACATTATTGGTTACTGCTTTTATCACATAAAATGGCTTCTGAGAGTGTAATATATGTAGTATCATATTTCGCTTGTTTAAAAACTTATGTTAAGGCATGCATTCTGACATTATGTGAGCTCTGCGATTCCTAAAATCTCACAATCTTGCTAATTTATTATTGAATTAATTAAATTTGTTGGCAAGCCATGGCATCATATTATATTTGCCAACTTGTTTAATACATTCAACAAGCATCTATGAAAGACCTTTTATCGATGCATTCAAAATCTTTAAAATCTTTGCTAAAACACACATATATTTAATGCATTTCCCTTAATAAGACACAGAGCCAGCTGATTACAGAATTTAACTAAAATCTTTTGTTCTCAACTAAGTTTTCCCAGTTCTGCCTTCTTGAGGATCTCATAGGCTGTAAATACGCAGGAGTCAAATATACCAGCCACTGTGAAAGTTCCTCCAATAATGGCACATATCTGTGGAAGATAAAGTTATGCACGTGAATGGTAGACAGAATGCCCGTGAATGGTAGACAAAATGCACGTGAATGGCAGATAGAATGCACATGAATGGTAGACAGAATGCACATGAATGGCAGATAGAATGCAAATGAATGGTAGACAGAATGCACATGAATGGTAGACAGAATGCCCGTGAATGGTAATACGGAATGCACAAGAATGGTAGACAGAATGCACGTGAATGGTAGACACAAAGTACATGAATGGCAGATAGAATGCACTTGAATGGTAGACAGAATGCACATGAATGGCAGATAGAATGCACATGAATGGTAGACAGAATGCACATGAATGGTATACAGAATGCCCGTGAATGGTAATACGAAATGCACATGAATGGTAGACAAAATTCATGTGAATAAGAGAATGAATGAATGAATGGTGTTTTACAGCACGTCGACACATAAACAGGTCTAATGGTGTGCAAAAACTGATGAATGATGATGAAATGGAGGATTAATTAAAAATTAATGTAAATATATAAAGATATAACTATTTACAAGTAAGAGATGATATGGTAGTAATATAAACTATATATGTAAATCAACAAATGCCCGAAAACGGGTATATAAAGAAGTAAATATATACAAGAACATATTATAATGATTTATATAGTCTGACTTCCTTCAGGAAATCTAAAACTAGACTAAAGTCTATAGTATTAAATAACTCGGTCATATTATTAACATTGTAGTACCTTGGATGCATAGGATCAAAGTCTACACATTCCAGCAATATGTGTTTGACCGTTAACGGTGCAAAGCAGGGTATACATTCTGGTAATTGCTCACCTTGTAATAAATATGAATGAGTATAACGTGTATGTCCTATTCTGCACCGGGCTAGGACAGATTCCTCTCGACGAATGAGTCTACTAGAAGAACGCCTTTCTCCGAGTAACGGTTTAATTGAATGGAGTTTATTGTTAACTGACAAATCTCAAGCGGTCGAATATATGTGTTAATACAACTTTTAAAATCAGTATAAGGTAATTTGGTATTAGATATATGTAAATCTAATGCTGCCTTAGCAGCACTATCAGCTCTATTATTACCACGTATTCCTACATGGCTTGGAAGCCAGCAGAAAATAATAACATGATCAATTATAAGAGAATTGTACTTTTCTAAAAGTTGAAGCACAACTGGGTTTTCATGTTTCATATTACCCAGTGCTTGAAGAGATGAAAGGGAATCGGAAAATATTACAAAATGGTCATCATCAGATTCCTGAATATAATTTAAGGCAAGTTCAATTGCCTTAAGTTCAGCTAAAAAGATAGAGGCCTTGTCAGGCAGGCGGCTCTTTATGCTGTGTTTGTGAATAACAGCTGCTGCAGCTGCCTTATCTCCATCTTTAGAACCATCTGTGTATATATGTTGAAAGTTACTGTATTTAGATTTAATTTCATTAAATTTGCTTTGAAAGACAGTAGGGTCTGTACTGGATTTGTTACTATTACAAAGATCAAAAATAATTGTTGGTGTTTCCAAAGTCCACAGTGGAATTTGTGGTACTTTGTACTTGGCAATTAAATTTATGTCGATTTCAGTGTCTCTTAAGTTTGGTTTAATACGAAGACCAAATGATCGAATGGCCTTCGGTTTTCGATCAAAAAGAGGTTCATAACTTGGATTAAAAACATTATCTAAAGTTGGGTTTGATGGGTCAGACTTTAATTTAATGGCGTATTGAAGGGCTAATTTGTCCCCTGAATAAGAGACAGAATGCACGTGAATGGTAGTCAGAATGCAGGCGAATGGTAAACAGAATAAACATTAATGGTAGACAGAATGCACATGCATGGTAGACAAAATGCACGTGAATGGTAGAATGCATGTGAATGGTAGACAGAATGCACATGAATGGTAGACAGAGCACATGTGAATGGTAGACAGAATGCATGTGAATGGTAGACAGAATGCACGTGAATGGTAGACAGAATGCACGTGAATAGTGGACAGAATGCATGATAACGGTAGAGACGAGCTGCCAGAGGACAGCGCAGCTGGACTATTCAAATTTTCAGAGAACAAGAAATGATACACCCGGCATACCATCAGAAAAAAAAGGTAAACAAAGGGGTGAGCTGGATGTGTCAAGAAGGAAAACATTTGAATTTTCATTAAATCAAGGGCCACAATTTTTCTGTTAATACACTGAGGTAATTTCATAATAACCCTTTCAAAGGATACATAATGTATTTTAAATGTTAAAAATTTGAAGAAAATATGTTAAAAGTATATGTAAATGCATTTTACCTTTGACCCCTTAGTGACACTGACCTTTCATTCAATGATCTTGAACTCAATAGATATGATCATCGTCCCATTTATAATAAAGTATGTAAGTTTGATGATTGGATAAAAAATGTTGAAGTTATTTACATGTTAAGAAATGCGGACGTAAACATTTACCTGATCCTAAGAACCTGTCAACTCATAAATGCAATTTGTGACCATGAACTTTGACCTATAGACCCCATAAGATCCTTCGAACAGTCAAGCTAAAAATATCAATTTTTTTGTAAAGGAGCTAGGTCCACAAAGGTGGGGAAGAAGCCTAGGGTCTACACTGGTTGGATGGTTGAATCTGTCTGTTAATACCCAGTAAGTGTATATATGGTTATAGGGTAAGGATCTCAACGGTTTACAAGTTATGACCCAGGGGCTATGTCACCAGGGGTGGGGAAGGAGTCCGGGGTCTATGCTGGTTGGAAGGTTTTATCCGTCTATTCATGCCCAGTAAATGTATATATGGTTATAGGGTAGGGATCTCAACGGTTTACAAGTTATGACCCAGGGGCTATGTCACCAGGGGTGGGGAAGGAGTCCGTGGTTTATGCTGGTTGGAAGGTTTTCTGTTCATGCTCAGTGTGTGTGTATATATGGTTATAGGGTAGAGATCTTAAAGGTTTCTAAATTATGACCCAGAGGCTATGTCCCCAGGGTTGGGGAAGGAGATTGGGGTCTACGCTGGTTGAGTGGTTGTATCTGTCCAGGGTTCTCCCCAGCGCCTTTTAGCACCACGGTGCCGCTGTGTTTGAAATTCAAAATCACTGTTAGCGCTGTCCTTTATAATTAGCGCGGTCCTTTAAATATCAAATGCGGTGCTTATATTTTGCTAATTGGTACTTGAAATAACCCTTACACGGTCCCTCTATCGGTGTCACTCGTCAGATTGTGTGAAATAAACCTCCCCAAATAACACTTTTCTCACTTCAGGGGTAGTGGGAAATCAAGTCGACGACCTCTCAATCATCAATTTGCCAAATATCTAGGTCATATATATGCGTCGCCCTGGAATGTTTTGCGAGAAGAATGCAAACTTTTTTAATACACTCGAAGCACTCGTTTATTAATGCGATTCGATGAGGTATTCAGTGTATTTCATTGATAAAGTATGAAATTAAACTTATATGGATGTGCATCTTTCCCCAAAAAGCGTTACAAAACTTAGCGATATGCTTCTTTTTCCCAAATAATCGTAAATCATAACAATGAGAGGCCCTGGATTGTTTTGCGAGAAAATGCAAACTTTTTTTAATACACTTGAAGAACTCGTTTATTAATGCGATTGGATGAGGTATTCAGTGTTTTTCAGTGATAAAGTATGAAATTAAACATAAAATTATATGGATGTTTATCTTTCCCAAAAAGCGTTACAAAACTTAGCGATGGCTTCTTTTTTCATATCTCACTGGTTTTCGCTATTCCAAAAAAGGACAAGATATTTAGTTCTGAATGTTTAATTGATATACATGTACAGGCCTTACATTACTGCATAAATGTTCAAAAATACAAAAAAAGGACAAGGCAATTGCCTTTTGAAAATACTCTTGCTCTGAGGCTGAAAGTGGATTTTAAAAATATTTTCAAAAAACATTTTTAAAACAGTCAATAGCACTGAGAATGCCTTCTAATTAAAATAAGGCATTACTTTTACAACTAAAACCATCTCAGAGTAGATGGTGTATCTTAGAAGCGCGCTGTCTGTGCCAGCGCCTGAAAAATATCCTGGGGAGAACCCTGCTGTCTGTTCATGCCTAGTAAGTCCATATATGGATCTAGGGTGGGGATTTCAATGGTTTCCAAGTTATGACCAAGGGGCTATGTACCCAGGGGTGGGGAAGGAGCCCAGGGTCTATGCTGGTTGGGTGGTTGTATCTGTCTGTTCATGTCCAGTAAGTGTATATATGGGTATAGGTGGGGTTCTCAATGGTTTCCAAGTTATGACCAAAGGACTATGTCTACAGGGGTGGGGAAGGAGACCGGGGTCTATGCTGGTTGGGTGGTTGTATCCGTCTTTTCATGCCTAGTAAGTGTATAGTTATATGGTTATAGGGTGGGGACCTCAATGGTTTCCAAGTTATGACCGAGGGGCTATGTCCCCAGGGATTGGGAAGCAACCAAGTGTCTACGCTGGTTGGATGGTGTTATCTGTCTGTTCATGTCCAGTAAGTGTATATATGGTTATAGGGCGGGGATCTCAACGGTTACTAAGTTATGACTCACACCTTCATGTTTCACCTCTTGTGACCCCTGGGGTGGGTCCAATTCTGACCCCAGGGTCACCATTTGAGCATACTTGGCAGAGAACTACTAGACAATGCTACATACAAAATATCTAAGCTGCAGCCCTTTTTGTTTCAGAGAAGAAGATTTGAAGTGTTTTTCCTATATAGTTCTATGTAAAAATGGAATGTTTTACCAATTCAGGGGCCATAATTTTGTCCAAATGAATGGAAGTGTTACGGGGATTGTTGGATAAGATACAGAATTGGATGTGAAA
This sequence comes from Cyrtodaria siliqua, assembly GCA_037043455.1. Lineage (NCBI taxonomy): Eukaryota > Metazoa > Mollusca > Bivalvia > Adapedonta > Hiatellidae > Cyrtodaria > Cyrtodaria siliqua. The sequence goes on from JAWPHD010018575.1 coordinate 13,220, forward strand.
CATTAGTTTAAAATTGTAATGCAATAACTTGAGTAGTTTAGAAGTTATAAATCTATCATGTCTATTCACAAACACTTTAAGGTAAAGACATGACAATCAAAGGGCCATAACTTTGTGAAAATGCAAGGAAGAGTTATGGGGATTGTTGGATAAGGTGCAGAATTGGATGGGAAACATTGGTATAAAGTTTTAATGCAATAGCTTGAGTAGTTTTGAAGTTATAAATCTATTGCACAAAAACTTTAAAGTAAAGACATGACAATCAAAGGGCCATAACATTGTCAAAATGCAAGGAAGAGTTTTGGGGATTGTTGGATAAGGTGCAGAATTTGATGGGAAACATTAGTGTAAAGTTTTAATGCAATAGCTTGAGTAGTACTGAAGTTATAAATCTATTGCACAAAAACTTTAAGGTGAAGCTGGGGACACCGACGCGGACACCCGACGCCGTGGCGAGTAGGATAGCTTTTACTATTCTTTGAATAGTCGAGCTAAAAATGCATGTGAATGTAAGACAGACAAGACAGACAAGAGTACATGTCTATGTGGTTCGCCATCTTGATTTATTTGGCGTCGGATTATTTGGACATTGTTGTCCTAACAATCTACATGAGTGGTTAACCAAACCTTGTTTTATAAATTTTGCAACATTTCAATAGCGAAGAAGCTGAATCTGATACAATGTTTATAGGTCATATGTTATAATGGCTTAGCCAATCAGAATGTAAAACTTACCTGTAAACATTTATCTGAAACCATTTATCTGTTTAAAGGAAAGGAGGCGATATGTAGCATTATGGGTGTCAATCCAGTCGATATCAACCATCACAATGTGATTCAGATTCAGAGTCAACAAGATGCATATGTACTGAACTAGGACCCATTATCCGTACGATTTAGTTAATGTTAATGACTAGTCTGATCTAAAAAACTAGACAACTTGGCTAGTTTTATTGCATAAATCATCTTGTTTTGTGATAGAAGTACACTTTACTTGAATTATATGTACCCTTGTTAACAAATCAATACCCATTTTAATTAATATTTATGATTTAGCAAGAAAACGCAGCTGACTGATCCAGCATTCCAGACAGAACACTTTCATTAACAATAATCAACCAGAAGCTAACATTCAGCTGAAATTAATGCATATGAAACAGAAGCCCATTTTGAAGGTTTTCATTTGTATTTGGATTGACACCAATCTCTCTTCTACATCGCCTCCAGTCCCTTTAACAGGCTTTGTAGCTTTTATATATGAAGCGTACCAATACTTAATTTCAAACATACTGATGCCACTTATGTAGTCATATTTCTCCAGAGAATAGATGATCAGTTAAGATGGAAAATAAGCAAAAAATATATTTTCAAATTATACATGTACATGATGTACAATGGTATTAATGTTAATGTTAATTGATAAGAACATTTAGATTTACAAAGTGTCATATTAATAAATTGCAATGAATTAAACTGATGAAAAATCATCTGTGACAAACTACAGTGCCCAATCTACCTCATAAATAAATAAATATACCAGACAAATAACACTTAAAATGTATCTATGAAAGTGCAGAAGTAAAATTTGTATGGGTTGGTCATGTTGGTTGGAGTATGAAATAAACAGGGTTGGCTGGAGTATGAAATAAACAGGGTTGGCTGGAGTATGAAATAAACAGGGTTGGCTGAAGTATGAAATAAACAGGGTTGGCTGGAGTATGAAATAAACAGGGTTGGCAAGGTAAAACCTTAAATTCGGCTTACAGGGACACACAGCAATTTTGATTTTTTAAAAACTCACGGCGTCTCGTTAGTTTTTGTTAGTTTTTCAGCATGAATTGCATTTGTTCAATCATTAATATTAATAATAAGAATAGTATAAAACAAATTGTATATAAATGTATTTCATATAAACATTATTTATAATAAAGCAAAGTTTTTAAACCAAAGCATATAAAAAAGGGAAGAAAAATGAGGGAGAAGACTACAACATAAGACGGTATTCAGCATATATTCCTCGTCTGGCAGAATATAAAACAATAAGACAGAATGTTGGCATATTTTGACAGACATTCTCTTCATAGGCCATATGTTCTTGTCAACTGAACGCAGTTAAGCATCCTCTTTCAACAGAAATCGACGAGCAACCACGGAGGGGATACAGAATTTGTTTGTTTGAATGGAGTTTTACATAATTTTAGCACATTTTAGGCCATATATGATGGTTGTTTAATGATAGAGGCAGGCCACTCCATTTTTTCTGCGTAGGGATGGGGAGGATACAAAAGTATCACTGCTGTGAGCTTATTTCAGATATAGAGGGAGGGGGTGTAATCCTTCATAAATTATAGAGTTGTTTTTTTAAAGTGTTAAAGTTTATGAAAAGGGGCATACAATTGATAAGGAAGAACTGTATAAAGTTTTACGACCATTGGTTAATATTTTGCCAAGTTATGAGCTAGGTTAGGTTGCAGGTTGACATTTTATGAAAAGGGGCATAACTCTTCCAAAATGAAAGTCAGAGTTATTGGACATTTGTAACGACATTCCTTTGGCAAACATGGGTCAAATATGTTTCAAGTTATGGTCAGTTATAAGCTTGGTTAGGTTGCTGGTTAAAGTTTTATGAAAGGGGCATAACTCTGCTAAAATGAAAGTCAGAGTTATTGGACATGTGTTACAACATTTATTGGGTTAAGATGAAGATGTGTGTGAAGTTTCATGAACATAAGTCAAGTTCTTTTCAAGTTATGGCCAAGGTTAGGTTGCAGGTTAAAGTGTGACGGACGATTACAGATGACGGGACAAACAAAGTGATCCCTAAGTCGACATAAAAAATTTAATGGTGAGCAAAAGAGAATTAAACATTCAATTCTAATATGAAAAACTATAAAATAAGAATGATTTAAATTTGCAATTATAATTTTTGTTTGTTTAACGACTTATTAAATAATAATGCTCTTACAGAGTTTATTTAACCGTGATATAAAGGACAGTTGAGCAAGAACACAATGACCATGAAGCTATGGAAATTTTCACCAAAAGATGCCATATGCAATAAATCCAGAAATCTGTGGTCAACTTTTACTAGAGATTATTTTAATTTTGTATTTTCTATATAATTCTTCCTAACCCTTAACCCACAAACACGACTATTAAAGCTTTTGCGTCCACTGTAAACCCAGATCAGCCTGTGAGGCTGCTGATCAGTCAAAAACACCCAAAACACCCTTGTCAGATAAATAGAATGGTCTTAATTCAAAGGAAGAACAGTCCATTATATATATGTAGCAGGTTAAGGGTTAATTGTAGAGCGGAGGACACTACATGAGTAATTTTAAATCATGAGCATTTCCTGTGTAATCTGTCAACAAAATCCTATACAGAAAGACAGTAATTTTTATATCTAATAATAGGACAAAAATCCTTGATCAGCAAAATATCCTATCAATCTCAATGACCTGGCAAATGATCGCGACAATGTTGAAAACGAAATGCTCGAAGCAGATGCCAATTGTTTTTCCAGATTTCTAGATATTGCAGGAGACCCATCCTGTAGAACCGTCCTATATCCTGCTTTATGTTTGACCCTAAGCAATGCCCGTTTTTTTTACTCACGGTGGTCAAGAAATGATAGAATGGTTGTCTAACTTCACTGTATTGGACACTAATTGGGCTAAGTTCGTATTTGAACCAAATTGCTGGCACTCCACGTGTTTGAACTTCCTGTTAAAACACAATGAAATGTTACACATAGTCACAAATAGTAGCAGACCATGGAATCTTTGGTATAACATCTTGCTTAAATTATAGGAATTTCGTCTTGGCTACATATTTAACCAATGCTAACCAGGTAAATATTTTTTCCTCTGTTGCTTAACCCCTGCCCTCCATCCCCTCCCCTCCACCCACCCCACCTCTGGCACCACAATTTTCAAGATTTCAAGATCTGGAACTGACTGAAATTCTGAAAAAGCAAGGCTCAAGCCCAGGATTCCACGGTTCTTGCATGTTTACTGTACAGTTTCCACTTACCGTGGTTAAAAAATGATATAAAGGTTTCCGCCGCTCTGTATACCCTACAGTTATGGGGCTGAGTTCATACCTGAACCAGATGGCCGGCATACTGTGGCCCCCGTGGCCATATTGCACTAATTCCTGATTAATTACACAAAATGGTAAAGTTATCAATATACATCAAATTGTGTAGGGAATGTACATATATTTATTTTAAACAGATGCAAGCAACATATGTAATACCGGTAATCATTCAGTATTCTACCTTACTGAACACTGACAAGGACCGATACTGAACCTTGATAGTAATCATTCAGTATTCTACCTTACTGAACACTGACAAGGACCGATACTGAACCTTGATAGTAATCATTCAGTATTCTACCTTACTGAACACTGACAAGGACCGATACTGAACCTTGATAGTAATCATTCAGTATTCTACCTTACTGAACACTGACAAGGACCGATACTGAACCTTGATAGTAATCATTCAGTATTCTACCTTACTGAACACTGACAAGGACCGATACTGAACCTTGACAGTAATCATTCAGTATTCTACCTTACTGAACACTGACAAGGACCGATACTGAACCTTGATAGTAATCACTGACAAGGACCGATACTGAACCTTGATAGTAATCATTCAGTATTCTACCTTACTGAACACTGACAAGGACCGATACTGAACCTTGACCGTAATCATTCAGTATTCTACCTTACTGAACACTGACAAGGACCGATATTGAACCTTGATAGTAATCATTCAGTATTCTAACTAAATGAACACTGACAAAGACCGATACTGAACCTTGACAGTAATCATTCAGTATTCTACCTTACTGAACACTGACAAGGACCGATACTGAACCTTGATAGTAATCATTCAGTATTCTAACTAACTGAACACTGACAAAGACCGATACTGAACCTTGACAGTAATCATTCAGTATTCTACCTTACTGAACACTGACAAGGACCGATATTGAACCTTGATAGTAATCATTCAGTATTCTACCTTACTGAACACTGACAAGGACCAATACTGAACCTTGACAGTAATCATTCAGTATTCTATGGAAATGTGTCTAGTGTCAACATAAAGAAGGCATGGTTTTCCAAGTTTCTGCGAAAGAAATTGACCAAGGTATTGAATTAATCACTCATTTACTGAAGCGAATGAATGGTAACAAATTGCCATGAAATAGGTTTATATTTTTAACAACTGTAACTGACGTCGACGTCATACATAATTGATCACACCAAATTCATATCCATCCACACAAAATGAAAATGAACGAAAAGATACAGATTCATTAAACATGAGGGCCAAGATTGCCCATCAACTGAGGATCTTCGTAATGATGAAAAACTTGTCCCCTCACAAATGCTGATTGAAGATGTTTAAAAGGGAGTGTAGTGACACCCGAACGAGCTCTGTAATTGAGAGTTCTGAAAAACTTGACAAAAGGTAAAAGAATTATCGAAATCGGATGATAAAGAAAAAAGATATGACCATTTGAAGGTTGTTCTAAAACGGGTAGGAGAGCTGCCATTTTTAGAACTATGATATTATAGTTCCAAATTACCAAATATGGAATATTGATAAATATCATTTAAAGCAAAGAAAATCCCTACAAATGAATGCAAAAGCTTTTACTTATTGTCATTTTTCATACAGTTGCTGTCATTTTTTCTCTATAAATCAGTAAATTTTCATATTTTTAAATATGTTATATACATGATATATGGTCATTTAGAACCAGTGCTTTTTTTCTACATTTTGGGAACATAACCCATACCCTCAAAATTGGAAATTTTAGCGTGATTTTTCATAAAATTGGGAAACAAAACAGTCAAACATTTATTTATAATTGTATCTTTCATACTGTTTACAGTACAAGAAGATCAACAGAGGCATTTAAAAGAATTTCATATTCAATACTTGTCACATTTTTGCTATTTTTCAGTGTTCTTTCTTTTTCTTCTTTCAATTGGGATTTTTTCTTCTCAAAATTGGGAAAAAAACATTTTTTGTCATTGGAATATGACCCAATAACGGCTATAAAAACAGCCAAAAAAAAGCCCAGAGAACTGTCATGTCATAGCTCTCAAAATGGTGGCTTCCATATCCGTTTCAATGGAAGCTTCAAATGATCATATTTTCTGTCTTTATCATCCGATTTTGATAATTCTTTCACCCTTCAGTGCTCAAAGAAAATTATTTTAAGAGACAGGCCCAGGGCTTGTTGCTTCTGAAAATGGACAGGCCCCGATTTGAAATGGACAGGCCCTGATTTGAAATGGACAGGCCCTGGTTTAAAATGGAAAGGTCCAATATTTTTTTCTTATTGGAAATGTGTCTTTATTCACTTTTATAGCACACATTAATTTTGTTACGTATGTATTAATCAAGCTCAGAACCTCCTCTGACTATATATTTCTTTTTGCTACCACTTTATGCTCCCTGGTCAGCGGACTTATTTACCATTTCGTTTAGAATATTACATAGTAATTTATAACCAATGCAAAGGAGAGTACTAGCACTTTTGCCAAACGATAGTAATCGGAGCCGACTTGGTGAAACTGGAGCTAAACTTGGAGCCAAACGTTTTATCAGGTTTTATGAGACTATCAGAGCCTCCTCTGGCTATATTTTTTTCTTTTTGTCACCACTTTCTCCAAAACTCCAGGAACTCCTTACACCTTAAATAATGAATAGAAATATACTTTATATCTGTATTTATACATATACAGTATATATATTTTTCTTTCCACCAACATGTATTTGTAAAGGACAGTTTTTCTTAAAAAAAAAAAAAAAAATATCCGAAATTATGTACCATCCGAACTACTATGACACCGCACTTTTACGGCCCGAACATTTCACAAACATTCAATCGAAATACCATCAATAACGAATTTTTTTCATGCGTTAGTGTGTTTTTAATGACAAAAACGGTATTTCTTATCACAAAGAAAAGAAAACACAACCCTAATAGCAGAATAATGAGTTTTATGTCAACCTCAAAGTTGTGACAAACTGCCGACACGAAGCCAGGCAAAATATTCAAACTTCTTTTTTTTCAATGTGTGTATAACACATTTTAATTACTTTATTCCAAGTGTTTTCACAGTTCACAATACACATGGGAGTATTTTGTCTTGAGGAACTTGAGCTTGAGATCCAGTAAAACTGATTTTTTGGGGGATTTTTTTTTTTTTTAGACAGGCCCGACGGGCTCCTCGTCTGCAAAATGAGACAGGCCCGGAATGGATTTCGAGGAGCCCCGGGCGTCGGGCTATCCTATTTCTTGAGCACTGCCCTTATTCAAGTTTTTATTAAACTGCTCAATATTAAAGACAATTTGTCTTTCCAAACTTTGATCTCTAGGGGTGCAGCCATCTTTGACCCCAGAGACTTTAAATGAGCAAACTTGATAGTCCAGGGTTTAGCGAACATTAATAATAACAAGAGGTCAATAACCTTGAAGCTCTACTGATTGATTTTGATTTCAGGAAGTAGTCGCTACAGACTTGTTTTTTGAAAATCTATTTTTAGCCGTGGCGGCCATCTTGAATTTCCGGCCGACCTGAAATTTTGCTAAGATCAATAAGACATTAAGAGCAACATTCCTGTGAAGTTTCATGAAAATCCGTCGGGTAGTTTCAAAGAAGTAGTCGCTACAAGTTTTCATTATATAACTCTATGTAAACAAAGCAGCCATGTTTAAGGTCAAATCAAAACGATTTTCGACAAGGACCAACATCATGTCATACTGATCATTTTAGAAAAAGTCCCATATCAATATCTCTTATTGTTTTGAAGAAGTAGTCGCTACAAACTTATTTATTTTAAATCTATTTTTAGCTGTGGCGGCCATCTTGAATTTCCGGCCGACCTGAAATTTTTCTAGGATCAACTAGACATCAAGAGCAACATTCCTGTGAAGTTTCATGAACATCCGTCAAGTAGTTTCAGAGGAGTAGTCGCTACAAGTTTTTACTATATAACTCTATGTAACCAAAGATGGCCACTGGCAGCCATGTTTAACGTCGAATCAAAATAATTTTCCACAAGGATCTACATCATGTCATGCTGATCATTTTAGAAAAAGTCCCATATCAATATCACTTATAGTTTTCAAGAAGTAGTCGCTACAAACTTATTTTTTAAAAATCTATTTTTAGCTGTGACGGCCATCTTGAATTTCCGGCCGACCTGAAATTTTTCTAGGATCAATTAGACATCAAGTGCAACATTCCTGTAAAGTTTCATGACAATCCGCCAAGTAGTTTCAGAGAAGTAGTCGCTACAAGTTTTTACTATATAACTCTATGTAAACAAAGATGGCCGCTGGCAGCCATGTTTAACGTTGAATCAAAACGATTTTTGACTAGGATCAACATCATGTCATGCTGATCATTTTAGAAAAAGTCCCATATCAATATCACTTATAGTTTTCAAGAAGAAGTCGCTACAAACTTGTATTTTAAAACTCTATTTTTAGCTTTGGCGGCCATCTTGGATTTCACATCAACATGAATTTTTGCTAGGATCAACTAGACTTTATGGGCAACATTTCTGTAAAGTTTCATGAATATCCATCCAGTAGTTTCAGCTGTGAAGTCGCTACAAATAAAAGTTTACGGACAGACGGACAGACAGACGGACAGACGGACAGACGGACGACGGACGCCGCACCACGGCATAAGCTCTGCTGATCTCTGATCAGTAGAGCTAATAAAAAACAAGTGAGCATGTGGATGTTCTACAAGCTAAAATGTGTCTTGCGGTTTCAGAAGATATTTTTTTTAAGTTTTCCCTATATAAGTATATGTAAAACATGCAAAATATTTATATACAAACTTTAGAAAAATTAAACAAAAGAAAAAATGCAGAATTAAAAAAAAAAAATGTTTACCATCCAGTGGATTTGAACCCACAGCCCTAGCTTCCTAGTGTACAAGAAGTAATTTAAAGATTTTTCAATGGAAGCCATCTTGGATGTCGCCTTTACCTAATGTTAACAAATTTGAAAAACATTCAGCAAAGGATCATCCCTGTGAAGTTTTTTTATCAAAACTGACCAGCGGTGTCTGAGAAGAAGAATTTTTAAAGATTTTCCCTATATATATATATATATTAAGTCTATGTAAAACATGTGACCCCTGGGGCAGGGCCAAATGTGAACCCAGGATCACAATTTGAACAAGCTTTGAACAAAATATTAAACCTCTGGCTCTTGTAGTTCCAGAGAAGATTTTTAAAGTATTCCCAAAAACAAGTCTATATAAAACATGTCTCCTGGGGCGGGGCCAAATGTGACCATAGAGTCACCTGGCAGAGGACCATAAGCTTATAGTAAATGCAAAATATTAAACCTCTGGCTCTTGTAGTTCCAGAGAAGATTTTTAAAGTATTCCCAAAAGCAAGTCTATATAAAACATGTGACTCCTGGGGCGGGGCCAAATGTGACCCCAGAGTCACCATTTGAACAAACTTGGCAGAGGACCATAAGCTTATAACAGATGCAAAATATTAAATCTTTGCCTCTTGAAATTCTAGAGAAGAAGATTTGTTTTTCCCGATATAAGTCTATGTAAAACATTTGACCACTGCGACGGGGCCAAATGTGACCTCAGGGTCACCATTTGAACAAGCTTGGTTGCAAACCATAACCTTATAGCAAATGCAAAACATTAAACCTATGGCTCTTGTAGTTTCAGAGAAGATTTGTTTGTTTGTTTGTATGGTGTTTTACGTCATTTTCAACACTTGAAAGGTTATATATATGACGATCGATTTTTTGTGGAGGCAGACACCCACTTTTCTTGGGTAGAACCACTACTGTACACCTCCCACCATCCGTAAGAATGGACACTTCCTCACTTACAAGTCGAGCTCCCAGTGACCTCAGGGTCACCATTGACCCTTCGAACAAATTTGGTAGAGGACCATAAGCTTATAGTAAATGCAAAATATTTAACCTCTGGCTCTTGTAGAATCAGAGATGATTTTTTAAGTTTTTTTCCTATATGTCTATGTAAAACTGTGCCCCCTGGACGGGGTCAAATTTGACCACAGGGTCACCATTTGAACAAACTTAGTAGAGGACCTAAGCTGATGCTGCATGTAATACATGAGAGTTTTGTGCCTTGTTTTAGAGAAGAAGATTTTTTAACTTTTTCGTATACAAGTCTATGAAAAACATGCAAAAGTCTCCATATACAAAATTTGGAACCCCGGGGCACAGCCATTTTTGATCCCGAAGACTTTATTTGAACAAAATTGATAGTCTAGGTGTTGGTGATCATTTTAAAAGAAAAACTGTCCAACTCTGTCCAGCAGTTCTTGAGAATAAGGTTGTTTTAAGGTTGCAAACATATATGCTAACGGCGGCCATCTTGGATGTCGCGCTGTCCTTATTTTAACACATCTAAAAGGCATTCATCTAAGGATCATCCATGTGAAATGCTGTCAAAATTGACCAAGTGGTTTTTAAGGAGATGTCGTTTGAAGCTGTGGCTAACGACGGCAACGGACTGAGAGCCGACGGATGAAACGTGATCTCAATAGATCACCTTGAGCATTCGGCTCAGGTGATATAAAAAGCTATAGAATAACATGATTACATAATAATATAATTATCAAAAGATTCATATCTAGCGAAAACAATATGACAGTATACAATAAAACTGCCACTGAATATATGTCAAATATTACCCGCAAGCTCCTCGTCCTTTGTTAAAACAACTTGTTAAAAGTAATATTTTGCTATAAAAATTATATACAAACCTATAGAACGGAGATCGCGAATGGTAAAAGAGTACATGACAATCTTGATTTTGTTAAAAGCTGTGACTTTTATTTATTTTTATCCAAGCAGGTTTAAAGTCAAAATGATATTAGATTTAATCCATCAAGGTGCCATTTTAACGCTTGTTTCGATCTACATTGTTTCGCATTTGTGCACCTAATTCGATTGGGCTTATTTTAATTCAGAAAAAATGTACCCCCAGGCATTCTAGAAAGGAATCCACTCCAAAAATCTTTCCATAATAGACACATTTATTTTTATACATATACTAGACGTGTGTTCCACAGAACACGTGTGTAGCCTGTCAACGCTTTGTCAGTATAACAAGGTTTTCGGACCCAGATAAGTGACTTTGACAAACTGGCCTGACTAAGTTTTCTGAAGGAAAAAAAATGAGTATTTAACCCATATAATAAACTTCAGTGTGAGCTTGACCTTGTATTTTAGTATGGTCATGTCAATGTTGTCATGATGAGTATATATTGAAAGCTTGATGAAGAAATATCAAGAAATGAGAAAGTTATAGCCAACGTTAAGTTTTCGTGAAGAAATAAATTAGCATTTAACCCATATAATTATAGGAGAAAGTTATAGCCAACGTTAAAGGGACTATGTCCGTAAATTTTAGCTTATAAAACACTAACTAAATTTGTTCGCAAACATTACACACCACAAACATTATTGAATATTTACTAATTAAAAGCAGGATTGTTTGACGAATTCAATCGTAGTACAAAAAAAAGAGAACCGCTTCGGGCGTTTGAACTCGCAGCCCAAACTAAAATTACACCCGCGGTAATAATAGTGAGCATAAAGTAGTCGACATAGCTCCCGACTGAGCTAACCATATACATATTACGCAATACATACTATAGTGAAAACCTAATGCACTAATGAAAGTCACGTGATCGCAGAAAAGGTAAAAATGGTGGGTCCCACTTTATTTACAAATAATAATTAAAGCTTTTTTTCCCAAACTCACGAATGTATTACTACAGACTTCTAAGGGTCTATGCTCATGTATTCATGCATACATTTCACTTAATAAAAGTCAGATGATTATTTGGTTATACTCAATATCTACTTACTTACGGACAGTGTCCCTTTAAGTTTTCGTGATAGATGGACTGACAGACGTAAAGACAACAAAGTGATCCCTATGTATCGCTATCTTCGAAAAAGGCGACACAGAAAAAGATTTATTTTAAAACACATAGCATTTGAAAGTAAGCTTCTAAAGAATAAACCGACTCTGCCGTTTGTTTCAAAAGCTAGTATTTTATCAATTGCGCGTGCGTGAAGCTTGTTCGATCCAACCCTAGGACTGCCAAATCAAACGCACTCTGTGAAAATTACTTAATCTGTGAGAATTACTTCAGAATTACTTACTCTAGGTGAGAATTACTTACTCTGTGAGAATTACTTACTCTAGGTGAGAATTACTCTCTGTGATAATTATTGCAGAATTACTTACTCTGTGAGAATTACTTACTCTAGGTGAGAATTACTCTCTGTGATAATTATTGCAGAATTACTTACTCTGTGAGAATTACTTACTCTATAAGAATAACTTACTCTGTGAGAATATGTATACTGATATGGATATCGTTTGGTTCCAGACAAGTCCACGTATACTGTAGGAACAACTCGCACAATGAAATCATGGGTGGCAATGCCTGGAACACAAAAAGTAAGCTATAAGCTGTAACACCCTGACATTTAGATAGCAAACTTTGAAACGTATCTCAATTTAAGGCGGCACAGTGTGGAAATTTTCACGAAATATTGCCCGACTTTATACAAAATATCATGAGGAGTTTTATGCATACATGTTTCAAAACCTCTCACAAATTTATTTCCCTTACCAATTATGTATTAGTCTTCAAATAAATTAGCCAAAAAAAAAAAAGACTTCAACGGGGAAAGTTGTCAATCTCTTGGTATTTATGAGAAAACCCCAAAATGATGAAATTCTTTACTTTAAACAGCTTTTTATATATATATAGATTTTTTTAAATAAAGATAAATTGGTATAATCCCATTTTGTTATTCATTATAAATACTTTGAATGTATTCACATCAAAATCACTTCATATTTGAGAGAGAAAAGTTAAGGTGCACATGATATTTTGGCTACTTCACATGTCCAGATTGGAAGTTTCCTGTCTGTTTATATTATGTCCATGAATCCTACAGAACAGGAATTGTTACATGAACTATTTTAGTCTGGACAAATTATAAAGATTAAAGCAATGTTGTAAATGAGGTGGATTATCACGTATTCCTTAAACAACATATAAACAAGCCTCAAATGTCTTTGTTAAATTTTACTACTATCATTTTTGTGACAGAAAATGTCCGTCATGCAAGGAGAAAAATCTGTATAATTCAAAGCAGATTATTATATACGACATATAACTTACTATTTGCTTTAGAATGATCTAGATCCTGCATTGGATTGAATGAACCCTTCACATCCTGAAAGTATGGCCATAAAATATTGATTACATTTTGCAAAATATGGGACAACAGATTAATTAATAAATACTGAAAATGGGATCCCTTGGAAGCAACAAACACAAACAAGAGATAAAAGTAGCAGACTCGGTTTTATTGAGTCTGTTCATGAGAGGTAATGTAAAATGCAACACCTCTCACGACTCCTAGCACCGTCTTAAGCGATATTCTTCTTTAAAGCCACAAAGACTGGGCTTGATGATCCCAAAGGGTCAGTAAGTAATAACACTACTGATATGTAGTCTGGACAACTTTTTACAGCTGCCACAAACACTTAACAAATGCTAGTGTGAATGCCAATAAATACTGAAAAAGGGATCCCTAATGGAAGCAACAAACACCAACAAGAGAGAACTGTTGCGGACTTGGTTTTATCGTGTCTGTTCAGGAGAGATAATATATATATATTGTGTAACACCTCTCATGTCCACCTAGCACAAGCTTAAGCAGTATTATACCTTAAATTTTTTCACATATCTTAAGGACATATTAGCATGGGAATCTTGTTTATTTACTGACTGCATGCTCCATGACTGATCAACTCAGGTATATAAATTGAGGCCTGCTTGTAGTTTTTTCTTTGTGTTACATTGCTATATATATTAGATGTTGTCTTGGGTAAAAAAAGCTAAACACAAATTTGTAATTTAGAAAAGCATATTTATAATTTAGCTAGTTTAAATACAAAACTTGTCTGATAATTCTTTATTGTTTATATAACAAGAATGATAGCCAAGCATTAAATGAACAACGTTCTGTTGTGTGTTTATATTTTACTGCACACAAAAAGGCTTTACTGGGTGGCCCTCATAATCTGAATCAATATTGAATATCACAATGTTCTCATGAAATTGCATGGCTAACAGTGACTTACAGTTACCTATAGACTCATGAAATTGCATGGCTAACACTTATTTACAGTTACCTATAGACTCATGAAATTGCATGGCTAACACTGATTTACAGTTACCTATAGACTCATGAAATTGCATGGCTAACACTGACTTACAGTTACCTATAGACTCATGAAATTGCATGGCTAACACTGACTTACAGTTACCTATAGACTCATGAAATTGCATGGCTAACACTGATTTACAGTTACCTATAGACTCATGAAATTGCATGGCTAACACTGACTTACAGTTACCTATAGACTCATGAAATTGCATGGCTAACACTGATTTACAGTTACCTATAGACTCATGAAATTGCATGGCTAACACTGACTTACAGTTACCTATAGACTCATGAAATTGCATGGCTAACACTGACTTACAGTTACCTATAGACTCATGAAATTGCATGGCTAACAGTGACTTACAGTTACCTATAGACTCATGAAATTGCATGGCTAACACTGATTTACAGTTACCTATAGACTCATGAAATTGCATGGCTAACACTGATTTACAGTTACCTATAGACTCATGAAATTGCATGGCTAACAGTGACTTACAGTTACCTATAGACTCATGAAATTGCATGGCTAACAGTGACTTACAGTTACCTATAGACTCATGAAATTGCATGGCTAACACTGACTTACAGTTACCTATAGACTCATGAAATTGCATGGCTAACACTGATTTACAGTTACCTATAGACTCATGAAATTGCATGGCTAACACTGACTTACAGTTACCTATAGACTCATGAAATTGCATGGCTAACACTGACTTACAGTTACCTATAGACTCATGAAATTGCATGGCTAACAGTGACTTACAGTTACCTATAGACTCATGAAATTGCATGGCTAACACTGATTTACAGTTACCTATAGACTCATGAAATTGCATGGCTAACACTGATTTACAGTTACCTATAGACTCATGAAATTGCATGGCTAACAGTGACTTACAGTTACCTATAGACTCATGAAATTGCATGGCTAACACTGACTTACAGTTACCTATAGACTCATGAAATTGCATGGCTAACACTGATTTAGTTACCTATAGACTCATGAAATTGCATGGCTAACACTGATTTACAGTTACCTATAGAAATTCTCTCCCCACCAAATACAATAGGCTCGAAATATGTCCTTAACTTTCATTACGGCAAGATATTAATTAAATGTTATCACCTAACTTGACTTTTGTCAGTGTAATAAGCCATGGACACTGTTTTGTGGAGATATGTGTATTTATATATACTGTGTTGAGATATGTGTATTTATATATACTGTGTTGAGATATGTTTATTTATATATACTGTGTTGAGATATGTGCATTTATATATACTGTGTTGAGATATATGTATTTTATATACACTGTGTTGAGACATGTTTATTTTATATAAAATCATGCTGAGATGTTTATTTACAAGAAAACAAATACCTTTCCGTCTTCCATGTCCATACCAAATCTGACTTTATGTATAACGTGCGTCATGTCTCCATGGGCTGGT
Source organism: Cyrtodaria siliqua (assembly GCA_037043455.1). Taxonomy (NCBI): domain Eukaryota; kingdom Metazoa; phylum Mollusca; class Bivalvia; order Adapedonta; family Hiatellidae; genus Cyrtodaria; species Cyrtodaria siliqua. The sequence goes on from JAWPHD010018575.1 coordinate 28,993, forward strand.
TGTGCCTTGGCTGAATGTGTCGATACGTGGAAATTACCAGGAACCTAAACAATGGACAGGACTGTGGTTTTTAGAATAAATTAACAGTATGGCTAAAAATAAAATACTGTTTTTTTTCCCTTTACCCACCTACCCAGTGCTTTTACCCCAACCAAAATATATTATCCTGTTAAAAATCTGGCATAAATTAGACAATAATGATAAAATATTGAAGCCATTTTTCAGTTACGATACAAGCATACACATTGTTATTACAGGTAATTTATATTGCATTAAATACACCATTTGGGTTATTGGAAAGCATACATGCATACATTAACAATATTAATATAAATACAACATGAAAACATAGTTTTACAAAATATAAATGATTTACCTACTTCTTACTCTAGTTTAATGTTAGGTCGGTAAAGGGCAAACAAACTACATTTTAGTTAGGCCCAAATCATTTGATCGTTTACTTTTTTTCATGTTCATGAAAGAAATGAGATTTTTCCCCTCCCATATCATATTTAACACACCTGGTTCTATGTGAGTGTTTTATCATCTAACATAGGTCTGGAATTTTTCCTGGACAATACAACACTGTACAATAAGGTTTAAAATTCCATTCAAACCATAAACTATAATTAATATTATTAAAATTATCTGTAAAAAAGCGACAAAATGAATACTGGTATATATTCTTTCTCTCAAGTTTCAATTATTGCATATTTATTTAACCTATAAAACGCTGTTATCATGCAGATCAGATGGTGAAAATCACAGCTGTTGTGCCCTAACAGATCAAATAATTACAAACTAGAACAAATTTGATGGCGCGCCATCACAAATACCCATGTTTTCTTCACACAGGTCAATTCCCTTTAACCCTGTATCCATTTTATATGTAATTGTTTTGATCGTTCTTTGATACTCAGATCAGAAATAGTACTATTTATGCCTTTCTGTATACATGTATGACACTGTAAATGATTAAAAAAGTGTTTATGGTATTTGTGTACTAGTATTTGAACTTTTGACCCCTATCCCAGAGTCCCATGACACTGTTATTGAATTATTAGTGTATTTGATGCCCCTTCCCCCAGACACCACCGATGACGTAGGATGAAACAAATGTATACAATGTCCAGGGCCGTCGATCTGCCGATTTTGGGTCTGTTTACCGGACGCATTACCCCCTCCAAAAAGTATGTCTTTTTACCCCCATTTCAGATTCAAAATTCCCCCCTCGAAAAAAAAAATAAAAAAGTAAAAAAACAATTTCTGGTAGGTAAAATATTGAGTACGAAATTTGTAGACTGTGTCCCGTTTCTTACTTAATCACTTCCATTTACAGCAAATTTATTGTCGCACCGTCTGTTTTTTTAAAATCTAACGGCAGTGTTATACCTATTGATGAAGTGTTGCAGAAAATAAAAAAGACTAAACTGTTATACAATGTAGTCTGTTTTTTATTACTTAAAGGGAGTGTAGCGCCACAGCCAAACAAGCTTTATTACCGAGAGTTCTGAAAAACTTGGAAAAATGTGAAAGAATTATCAAAATCGGATGATAAACAAAAAAGATATGACCATTTAAAGGTTGTTCTAAAACGAATATGGGAGCCGCCATTTTTAGAACTATGACGTCATAGTTCCAAATTATCATATATGGAATATTGATCAAAATCATTAAAAGCAAAGGAAGTCGCTGCAAATGAATGCAAAATCCTTTACTGGTTATATAAAGCATTATTGCCATTAAGTATACATATTTTTCATAAAGTAGATGTCATTTTTTCCTATTAATCGATAATTTTTCATATTTATAAATATTCCATATATGGTCATTAGAACTGTGATGTCATAGCTCTCAAAATGGCGGCTTCCATATCCGTTTCAACAGAACCTTCAAATAATCACAACTTCTTTGTTTATCATCCAATTTCGGAAATTCTTTCACCTTTATTCATTTTTTTCAGAACTCTCAATAATAAAGATAGTTTGGCTGTGGCGCTACATTCCCTTTAAACATAACACTAAACTGTATTTAATACAAATAAAACGTGTAGACTATTTAAAACAATGATTATAATCAAAATTATGGCCACAAAATAATTCCCCCTTTCCTGTAAAAGCGCGCTAAAATTCCCCCACCCAAGTTGCAGTCCCACAAAACAGAGTGACGGCCCTCAGATGTCATTTGAGACATGCATGTAGCAGGCTAAGGGTTAAACGGTTTTATCAACACATTTCAGTAAGCATAGCCAGCCTTTACACCACATGACAATAATACAGACCAGTTGAAATATGTCTAAAAGTAAATGTTCTTCCTTGTTCTGTTTTTCGTTTGCTTCATTCGGATTGTTTGATAAAGGAAAGTTAACGGAAGTGGAGTTTGCACAGGTATATAGTGTAAGCGTTTAATAAACAATAAACTTACTTTATTAATTAAGAAATGAGATTCCATCCTACATCCGTTATCATCATTCTGTGGCACCTTCTGGGTGTTGTCTTGGAAACCAACTTCATGTCGACCCATGTCATCTTGTATGTCCAAGCCGACAACTAGAAACAGAAACCAAGATTGATCATAATGTTTGAAACTTGCATTACTCGGTGCATGCCATTTACTCGCCACCCTTGTTTGTAGAAACTGTACCAACAGTGTCTGACTTCAGTTCAGAGAATAATAATACCACATAATCTACAGAGATCAAATTAAACAGCATAACATACCAATTAACAGTACAATACAGGCTCAGATGAAGCAAGATTTAAAGCAATTTTCAAATAATTTTATTTCAATGCATAAACAATGAAAAAAAAAAATTGCCTAATAACATAATTTTTTTTAAAAATGATTTCTTTTAAGATGATAAAATTAATAAATTTTGGGAAGAAAGCTACCAATGTCCGTCCCAGGGTTTGGCAGATGTTTGTTATACTTGGATATAGATCTACTCACACTACCAATGTCCGTCCTATGGTTTGGCAGATGTTTGTTATACTTGGATATAGATCTACTCACACTACCAATGTCCGTCCCATGGTTTGGCAGATGTTTTTTATACTCGGATATAGATCTACTCACACTACCAATGTCCGTCCCATGGTTTGGCAGATGTTTGTTATACTTGGATATAGATCTACTCACAGTCACAAATTGTGTTTGAACTCAACCGTTTAATATTTATAAATCTGAGTATTTATCAGTGTCAATATATATGGATATACTTACATTGACATCTTATATATATAAATACAGGTATCTTCTTCGAAAATTTTACAAGGTCAATATATTTAAGAAATAAAATATTTCCAGTGGGTTATATTTTCCCAGATCAATACCTGGTGGAGTGAACTTGAAGTTAATCAATACCAAGGGCCACAGGCCTGGGGGTTCGATGTGTTTCAAATCCCAAACACCAGGTGTTGATCTCGCACAATATAAACCCGCTGGATATATTATTTCTTATCTGACATGGATTTGTATTTATCATGATACACATTTTTTCAGAGATTCCACAAAATACAAACTCACAACCAATATTTTATACCTATCTCTCAACATCAAACGAGAAGAATACACAGCTTCATCCTATTTAAATGTGTTACTGGAATGTTCCATCGCATTGTTGTTTCGCAGATTTTGACATTTAAAATGACGCGTCAATGAATAACGTGTCTTCTGGCATTTAAAATTACATCTTGACGGTTGATGTACCTGATGTCAGAGATATTGTACAGGAGTTTTAAAACCTCCCCAATAACCAATCTGCACTGGGTATTTTAATAAACCATGTTAGATATTGATTTACTCACATTCACATTTTGTGTTTAGCAGTGTAATATTTATAAATACAGGTATCTTCTCGGAGTATTTTACAGGGTCATCTACTGTTAGCTCACTTACTCTGAAAAGAGAAATATTATGAGAAAATAACAAAAAACAGAAAAAAATCATTACAATCAGTAATGTTGTTTGAAAGTATACAACTGCTTCTCTAGGATCAATTGATTTTAGCTATAGCATGTCTACCAAGCACTTATACAATACATATACTGCTTTAAAAAACAAGAAGACGGTGTGTCTTGGGTGCTTAGCGGACCTGTTACGCAGTGTTGTTCCGATTAATTGATTTGATCGATCATCGATCAGTTATGCCTTTGATCTGATTAATCGATTACAATTATTCATGATCGACTTTACTCAGTTGTTGAAAATTATGGCTTATTTCATTCTCTTGTACTAAAAGTGTACACATTTATAGTGGGCATCACAACTTTTTTTTTATGTTATGTTGGTCAGTTTCATTCAGTTCCTTTATCACCACAACATACTTGAAATGGGATTCTTTTCTTCATTATTGTCTGAAAAAGGCTTACACTTGTCTTTAATAGCAGCCATGTTTAATCGATGAATGAACGCTCATCGTTTGTTAAATATGCTGATGATCGATCACGAATTTTCAGCCGATTCCCAACACTATACTGTTACATTCATACTCATGAATTAAACAGAGGCTGCAACATTAATGAAGAAATGATATCATGCAAGCTTGTCTGATTTTTTTTTTTTGTCATATAGTTTTCTCTTATTGAAAAGGGAACGAGGCATGAAAACTGTATGTTTGACACTTTCACGATGGATTCACAACATTATCATAATGCACAGAACAATAGTCATTATTATCCTTACATATTTCCATTGTAAGTATATTAATAAGCATAGTTAAAAGGACACATCAGAAAACAGGGCTAAAACAATGTGGGGTTGGGGGGCGGGTATAGAAACTCGGGCCGATATAAAATTATTGTTAGAACATCATACAAATTATAGTAAAATTTGGGGCAGGGTGTGAAATGTTATATGTATCAGTTTTAATCCAAAATTGCTGTCACTGTAAAGAAATTTGTGGTCCAAAGGCAACTCGGGTAGGCAGGGGATGAGAATCTAGCAATTTTTTATTGTGGCCTCATGTCAGTTTTTTTATTGAAATTTCATCTGTGTATCTGAATTTAATCTAAATTGTTTTATATGTAAATGATTGCATTCAAATTTAAATTTTAATATCCAAATAATGGAAGATAAAATGAAAAAATTAACAAATCGATAATTTGATACAACAAAACAACATAGAGATATGTAAAACAACAAAAAAAAAAAATCAACCGAACAATAAAAATCAAATAAAATTAAATTTAAAAAAAAATTAACAAGAGATATCTAGATATGCACGCACACCTTGATCTGCCTTTATTGCTATCATAATCTTGATCTGCCTTTATTGCTATCATAATTTGGGTTCCATGGGAGCCACAAAATTACTTAGGCAACTCTTTACAACATACTATAAGGAAACCAATTCCCAAATATTTAGTTGAGCTAGGACAAGAAATGTAAGAGATATAGACCTGTAAACACAGCTTACACGCAAAATTTGATGTGAAATGGGACACATTTTAAGGGCTATCATAATTTGGATTCTATGGGAGCCCATGGGTTACAGGAGCCCTTAAGGTAATGCTATAAGGAAGCCCATGGCCAAATTTGGTTGTGCTAGGATAAGAAATGAGAGACATGACTTCTACACACAGCTTACACACAAACCTTGATGTGGGACGCCGACGCCGGGTTGATTACATAAGCTCTCTTATTCTTTGAATATTCAAGCTAAAAATACTTCAAGATTGCCGTGTGTCTCTTTAAAATACTAGAAGGGTGTTCCACGGAACACTTGTGTTGCCTGCCGTGTACTTCTCAAGTGATGGCCAGTTATGAGCTTGGTTAGGTTGCAGGTTAAAGTTTTATGAAAGGGGGCAAAACTCTGCCAAAATGAAAGTCAAAGTTATTGGACATGAGTAACAACATTCCTTAGATTAAGATGAGGACGGGTGTGAATTTTCATGAACACAGGTCACATACTTTTCAAGTTATGGCCAAGGTTAGGTTGCAGGTTAAAGTGTGACGGACAGACGACGATAGACGACTAACACGGACAAAGTGATCCCTAAGTGTCTGCCATGCTACACAGGTGACAGAAAAAGGCACAGACTGTTGCATAACTACTGAGGACAAACAAAACTATACATATACTGAGCAATATAACTTTAAACAGTACAAAAATGCATGTCAATTACAGATGAGATACAGCTTCACACTGTTATATTTAATATGAAGTAAACACAATGCATACCATGTGGATGGACAAGCTTGACAGCAAGGCAAAACATTTCTAAAATGTACCATACATTGTTTTACTAAATATTTAACAAAAATGCTCCTTTGATAATTTTGAGCAGTGTTTATTGAATAATTCATAAAATCATAACCTTATATCTGAATGTAAGCCAGTATACATCTTATTGATTCACTGTTTTAACCCTTAAGTGCTATTATGCTGCTGTTGCAAAATTAGTCTTGCATGTAGTATAATTATAGGTTATTAGGTTTGTACCGGTATATATGCATGAGTTCATCTGCATATTAATATTGCACGACTTTAGAAGTGGAATATTTATACACAAAAGAATGAATGCATATATCCAAAAGAAATCTAATAACCTTTTCATTGCATTTATAATAATAATAAAATAATTATTAGAACAAAAACTTAGATTTTAACATATTATTTTCATTAAAAAACAGTTACTTGAAACAGACATATATATGTTCGCAGGGCTTTTCCTGGGAGTGCCACAGGGCTGAATAACAGCCCCTTCCCAATGACAAAAAAACGCTCTTTTTGTGTTATCATTTTGACTGGTCATTTATGCCTATAACCTATATTATGCCAAAATAGTTTTACTTTCTAGCAATATTCTAAACTAGAAGGCTGTTGAGCACTTGCATGCTATTGCCATTGCTTCAAAAGTTTACTGGCATTGAAAAATTGACTGGCAAAATGCCATTAAAACAGCTTAAATTTGAGCCCTGTGGGCCAACCAGACATAGTAATACCCACAAATGCTTGTCAACCATTTTTTAAAGTCTTTGGTATGACACGGCCAGGGGACTCAGAACCATGACATCCCGATTGCAGGTCAGACACTCTAACCACTACACCACTGCACTTTGGTGTCAATGTCATTCTTATTGAATTGAATGTTGTTTAACGGCTCATCAACACAGTATAGGTTATTTAGAGCCGCCCCAGAGAGAGGGGAAGGATACATAGGAATCCGGGAACCTGCCCTACTCTTATTATCGAATAGATTCCTATGGTTCTTTAACGTGCTCGGAGGATAGACCGATACACGGGACCGCCCGGTTTACGTCCCCATCCGACGGACGAGGCTAAGGTAAAGTGTCTTGCCCAAGAACACACCGACGGAACTCAGTGGCACCACGGAGGATTGAACCCGGGGCCTCCGGTTACAAATCCGCCGCGCTACCGACTGCGCCACGCCAGCCCCCCATTCATATTGACCTATGACTACTGCTGCAATGCAGATGTAAGTGTTATGGTTTTTGGTGTCGGAGTAATGGTCTTAAAGTAATAGTAATTTTTTTAATGTAAATTTTTTAATAGAAATTTATATTGCAAACAATAGAACAAGGTCATTCATTTTGACCTTCTTTTGGTAGGAACATACTGCTGCCAAATAGATATAAGTGGCTTTTGGTTTTAAAAAAAAAAGAATTTTAAAAAGAACAGTTAATGCAAAAATTTAATGTAAATTAACAAAATGTATAGTAGGTCAAGGTCATTCATAATGACCTACTTTATTTAGGAACATACAGTTGTCATACGTAAACATGAGTGAAGTTTGAAAGCTCTATGGCTTAAATGTCTTAATGAATTGAACTTAACGAAAAACTTTAATGTAAAACCGTATAGATAGTGACAAAGGAAGGCACAGGGCTTTCCCCAGGATTTTTTTAAGGAGTGATGGCATTTTTGCGTTGGAAACAAGGGTGGTTTTTCCCGTCCCAATTTTTTTTAATCCCGATTTTTTTAAATGTCGGTTGAAAAAAAGAGATTTTGTTTATATCTTGATTGCACCAAAGACGAAAATATTAACGACAGTCATCAGTTGTTATTTAGGGATTAATTAGGGGAACAGTAAAGGTAATCAGCTGTTTTAAGTAAGCCATGGGGAAACTTGAAATGTTGATCTGGTTATGGCACTGCGGCAAATAATTTGAGGCACTGAGGCTACATTAAGGCAGGACGGCAGGCCACTTTCTGAAGTGAAGGCATCACGGTACCACCAAGTCTTAAAGGGCTGGGGAAAGCCCTGAAGGCCCGTAGCAATGCTGAGGCACACCATTCTGGGAGTGAACTTACTTTACATATAAATAACTTCAGTATCGAAAAATATGTCTTGCTTTATGCTGAAAATAATGTCTGGGAAATACAAATTGCACATAGCAAATACTTTGGTTGGGGCCGGATGTGCATTCCACCGAACTTTCATATAACTGTATTGCTTCGTTTAAATTTCAGGGCTGGCTATTGGCCTGAAAAGTAACACTATATGCCCACTCCAGTTTTGTGGTGGGACATAAAACGACACTTACACTTCATGTTGCAGAAATCCAATCAGCTCAGCAGCAAATAGGTACAGCATAAAGAGAAAGGTGATGATGGAGATGCAGGCCCTGTGAATGTTGGCTGTGTTAGATCCTTGGGAACCTTCCTGTACAGATCAAATCTGCAAATAAAACAAAACTGACTGTGGAAGATCATGTGATATTTTCAGGACCTCAATCTGGGAGTTTAGTGATTTTTTAAAGGAGATCCATGCAAAAATCTGGGAGGTTTTTAGCGTATATTTTAGCAAGATAGTGATATTTTTTTTACTCAAAATCAATAAAAACGTTATGGATATCATAAAATTCAAACTATTTTATATTTTTTTTTTATATCTGTGGAGCTAAAACAAAGAGAAACATTTTTAAACAAGATTTTAATTTGTTTTCATTATTAATATGAAGAAGAATTATGATAAATATTTAACATCATAAATTTATCACTTACTCGTTTAGTCACTTACACAATGATTGGGCCAACAAAAAAAGGTGTGTTTTCTATTGCATGCTTTAAAAAAATAGTGTCGGTAGGTAGGCATGTTTTATTTTTTTTAATTTGGAGCAAGATATTGTGAGATTCTAAATGTATTTATCTTATAAACCCCATACAAGTTGATGATACAGCTGGAAGTTTCTCTGTGATGTCAGTTTACCTCGATATACTGTGATAAATCATTGTTCAGAACAAATCAATTGTTTTTTTAATATATTTTTTTTTCATAAAAAGTTTTAGGGTCGGCCCCTTAAAAATAAGGTCGGGTCGGTCGTGCCACCGGAAACCGGAAACACAGGTTGTTTTTTTTGGCCTTGTAGTCCCTTTTTAACACACATTAAGTATCCTTTTATCACTAAAAATTCAGGTCTATGTTGTTGTTGTTTTCAATAATTGTTCCTTGAGTGAACTTCCTTTCCCTTAGCCTCGTCAGTCGGATGGAGACGTAAACCGGGCGGTCCCGTGTATCGATCTATCCTCAGAGCACGTTAAAGAACCATAGGAATCTATTCGATAATAAGAGTAGGGCACGGTTCCCGGATTCCTTTGTATCCTTCTCCTCTCTCTTGGCGGCTCTAAATAACCTATATACTGTGTTGACGAGCCGTTAAACAACATTCAATTCAATTCAATTCAATTTTTTAAGTATATTCATTAAAGAAATAATAAATGTAATCATGCAAACATACTCACCGAAGTTTACGTTTGTTTTCTAAACTAATTACCCCACCATCTTAAACAAACACTCATTATATTATACTGATAATGGTATTTTGTTTCGAGTCATGTCTTTTTACTACAGACATCATTAACTTCATAAGTGTGTGAATTTGAGACAGATGCATTAGCTGCCAATGATGAGTGGTGTCATGGATATACAGGTACCTCTGGATTTGAAACAGCCTATAATTCCATGTTAATTCTCGATTTATCCGCCGAATGGCTAATAAGCGGGTTCCTTGATTACTCTGCGGTAAACAACAGGGTACCAGGTGCGCGGTGACCATTTTTGACATGATCGATTATTCTGAAATGAGTTGATGCTGACATAAAACTGAATTATTAACATAGAACTACGCAATCTATTTGAAATATCAAGCTAAGTTATTTAAATATGCATGTACTGCTTTTATTTATTGAAAAAATTATGGAATTCATAAAAAAACTTGGATTTTAACGACAAAAATACACTCGCTAGCTGAGTTGATTTTCTTTTTCTACAGTTTTCGGCTTGAATCGAGAATGTACATTTCAAAAAAAATTAACTCCTCATTCATTTACA
>JAWPHD010018576.1:0-39286 GCA_037043455.1 Cyrtodaria siliqua
CGGCTCCTCCTACATTTTTCCTTCGATTTTCATGAAACTTTATAGGATGTATCAGTAAGATGTCTAGTAGCGCATATTGTCAGGATGTTCTGGTTCAAATCTAACGCTTGTTCGATCAACTTCTACGTTTTTCGTTCGATTTTCATTAAACTTCATAGGAATTATCAGTACGATGTCTAGGAGCGCATACTGTCAGGACATTCTGGTTGAATGATTTTTGGCAGAGTTTTGGGACTTTGGAGTTTTTCAGATCTAAACCTTGTCCGCTCAACTCCTCCTACGTTTTATCCGATTTTCATGAAACTTCATAAAAATTATCAGTATGATGTTTAGTAGCACCTGTTGTCAGGACGTTCCGGTTGAATGATTTTTGGCGGAGTTATGGGACTTTGAAGTTTTTCGATTCTAAAGCTTGTCTGCTCAACTCCTATGTTTTTCATCCAGTTTTCATGAAACTTCAGAATAAGTATCAGTATGATGTCTAGTAACACATAATGTCAGGACAATTTGGTTAAATGATTTTTGGTTGAAGTTACTTGACTGTGAAGTTTTTCGAATCAAAAGCTTGTCAGCTCAACTACGTTTTCAACCGGTTTTCATGAAACTGCATAGGAAGTATTAGTATGATGTCTTGTAGCACATATTGTCAGGACGTTCAATCATGTCAGTTATAAGTTTTTCATCCGATTTCCATGAAACCTTTTGGGAAGTATCAGTATGATTTCTATATATATTGTCAGGATGTTCTGGTTGAATGTTTTTTGCCGGAGTCAAGGGACTTTGAAGATTTTCAAATCAAAAGCTTGTCCGCTCAACTCTTACTGATTTTCGTGATTCTTTATAGGAAGTATCAGGCCACCCTTAAAAATATTTTTGTTTGCCCTTTCTCGACCCTAATTCAAAATTTAACAAAAGAAATGCCATTTTTAGCTCTACTGATCAAAGATCAGCAGAGCTTATACCGTGGTGCGGTGTCCGTCTGTCTGTCCTTTTTTTGCAGCGACTACTCCGCGGAAACTACTGGATGGATTTTCATGAAACTTTACAGGAATGTCAAAAATCATTTTGGTTCAACATTAAGCATAGCTGCCAGCAGCCATCTTTGTTTACATAGTGTTATATATACTGAGGGAAAAAAGTTTAGCAAGTTTTTGTTGCACCCTGGAAATAATACATTTTTGGTTTTAAAATTAAGAAACTACTGCCATAGACACAATATTTTATTAAACACACATCAATAACAGTCGAACATCTTAATGACGTAACGAATAAATGAACGTAGGGGTCAAGCCCGTAAAGTCCCAGAATGTCAGTATATCTTGTATACAGTATTATTTCATCTAAAAAACTTGCTGAACTTTTTCCCTCAGTATAGTAAAAACTTGTAGCGACTACTCCTCTGAAACTGCTTGACAGATTTTCATGAAACTTCACAGGAATGTTGCTCTTGATGTCTACATGGTTGCTGAAATGTTTTACATTAGATCATTTATGTTTCAGGAAAGAATATAACACGTCTGTGGGATGATATACATGAGACCATCAGGACAATATATCTGGAGAAACAGAAAACTATGATAGCTTCTCTAGCAAAGTATAAAAATTCAGGGTAGGTGTAATACAGGATTTTATTGCAAACTGGATATGGTTATCTGCATTTTACAATACTGCTGGAAAGTCTGATCTTACGTATGGGGGCTAATAAAAGTCAAGCCCATCTACAAAGACATCGATAGTGTCAACAGTTGCATGATGTCATTGTGTAAATAAACATGCAAAACGTCAGTAGTTGGCAACGTCAGTGCACAAAATGTCCATGGTGTGCAAAAAAAAGAATCAGTCAACCTTGTCTGCTCCATAACTCCTCTCCCACAGAAGCAAATCTCATAAAACATCATGGGTGGACTGCCTGTGATGAGAGGATGACCGCTATTGATTTTGAGGTCAGTAGGTAAGAGTTCAAGGTCACCATGACATGATAATGAAAAACCTTGTCTGCTCCATAACTCCTCTCCCCCATGAAGCAAATCTCATGAAACTTCATAGGTGAACTGCTTGTGGTGAGAGGATGACCCCTATTGATTTTGAGTTCAGTAGGTCAAAGGTCAAGGTCACCGGCATCCGATAATGAAAAGCCTTGCCCACTCCATAACTCCTCTTTCCCTGACACAAAGCTCATGAAACTCCATAGGTAGTGAGAGGACGACCTTTATTGATTTTGAGCTCAATAGGTCAAAGGTCACTAGCACCTGATAATGAAAAACCTTGTCTGCTCCACAACTCCTCTCCCCATGAAGCAAATCTCATGAAACTTAATAGGTGGACTGCCTGTGATGAAAAGATGGCCCCTATTGGTTTTGAGGTCAGCAGGTCAAAGGTTAAGGCCACCATTACCTCATCATAAAATCCCATTCCACTCAATCTTTACTCAAACATAGGGTGGGGAATGTGGGGGTCTGGTAGTGGGGGTATATGTGTTGCCCTTAAAAGACCACAGCTGTAGTTACTACAGTAACTTGATCTGGAAGTTGGTATCACCTAGGTAAATGCCAGGTCAGGATCAGATGAAAGGTGTACTCGTGATCTGACATTGATCTACGAGAGGTGATACCAGCTTTCAGAACAAGAACAAGACATGGTTACCCTGGTAATGATCCCTTTATTATTAACCCTTAACCTGCTACATATATATAATGGACTGTTCTTTCTTTGAATTAAGACTATTCCATTTACTCGCAGACTGATCTGGGTTTACAATGGACGCAAAGACTATTACATAGTTACACTATTATAGTCGTGCCTAGCAGGTTAAGGGTTAAAATAATTTGTAAAATGATAGAGAAAACTCTGTCCCACCCATAAACTACAGATTTTATTTTGTTTTGCAACAGTGACCAGAGCAGACCTGGAACATGATTCATCATACTAGATGGAGGCAGGACTGTGCTCCCTCCAACATTTCCTTTTAACAATTCATTAAAGAGTACTTCTTAATTTACATATATAGTTTATATTACTACCATATCATCCCTTACTTGTAAATAGTTATATCTTTATATATTTATATTAATTTTTAATTAATCTTTCATTTCTTCATCATTCATCATTTTTTGCGCACAATATGTCCTATTTATGTGTCGATGTGCCGTAAAACACCATTCATTCATATAAAAAGAAAAAATCTGTTTCAGAAATTTCTTTGAGATGGTGAGATTTGACTTTGTGTTGGACGAAGATTGCAAGGTTTACCTAATGGAGGTTAGATTTTTATTGTATTTTTAAAGTAAAAACAATGAACTTGCTGATTTCATTTATCTTTAAGTCATATGCTGCTCCTTTATTGATAAATTCAGTTTATAGCTAAATGAGATGTATTTTTAGCTCGACTATTCGAAGAATAAGAGAGCTTATGTACTCGCTCTGGCATTGGCGTCGCGTCCCACATCAAGGTTTGCATGTAAGCTGTGTTTACAAGTCTTGTCTCTCTTACATTTCTTATCCTAGCAAAACCAATATTGGCCATTGGCTTCCTTATAGCATTATCTTAAGGGCTGCATAAGTAATTTTGGTTCCTGTGACCCATGGAACCCAAATTCTGATAGCCCTTAAAATGTGTCTCATTTCACATCAAATCTTCTGGCAAAAGGTCTATATCTCTTACATTTTTTGTCCTAGCTCAACTAAATTAGGATTTGGTTTCTTTATACATGTAGTATGTTGTAACGGTTTGCGTAAGTATTTTAGTCTTCTACAAATTCTGGGCTCCCATGGAACCCAAGTTGTGATGGCCCATAAAGTGTGCAATAAACGAAGATCAAGGTTTGCGTGTAAGCTGTTGTACATATCTATATCTCTTAAAATTATTTTCTTATGTCACCCAAATTTAGGTTTTAGATTTCTTATAGCATTATTCATCTTATTCATACTTCACCCATACATATAGCTATGTTGCGCCCCCGCCAACGCCCTCTCCCCCCGCCCCCGACTCAAAAGCCATTTTTTTATTTACATAATTATTTGTTGTTTTGCTAAATTCTTACACATATAGCTATGTTGCCTCCCCCCATACCCCGCCCCCACTCCACCCGCTCCCCACTCGAAACCCAGTTTTTTTTTACATATTTTTGTGTTGTTTCAGTCAATTCTTACACATATAGCTATCTTATGTCCCTCACCCAAAGCTGATAACCCCCAACTGAAACCTGATTTTTTAAAAAATATTTCTGTGTTGTTTTGGTTTATCAATTCTACACCTATAGCTATTTGCAAACCCGCCCCTGCCTCAGCAAATCTCTATGTTGTTTTGTTTTATCAGTTAATCATTTGTTTCACCAACACCCACCATCCCCCACCCCTTACCATACCCCATCCCATCATCACCACCGATTTTTTTTTTTTACATATGTCTGTTGTTTTGTTTTATCTAATCTACACCTATATCAATGATGCGCCCACGCCCCACCCTACATCCCCAACCATCCCACCATCACCACCACCCGCATGTTTTTAGATCACCTGTCGTCCGTCGTCGTCTTTGTCGTTAACTTTTCTTGAAACGACTTCTCCTCAGAAACCACTTGACTAATTTTGACCAAACTTCACATGGATGATCCTTAAATGAATGCTTTTTAGATTTTTAAAATTAGGTCAGCGCGACATCCAAGATGGCCGCCATTACCATATATGGTCGAAACCTTAAAAAATCTTCTTCTCCAGAACCACTGGACGGATTTTAACAGTTTTTTTTAGAAAATGATTGCCATCGCCTAGACTATCAATTTTGTTCAAATGAAGTCCCCGGGTCAAAAATGGCCGTGCCCCGGGCGTCCAAAGTTTGTATATTGAGATTTTGCATGTTTTTCATATAGACATAATAGGAAAAAACTTTAAAAAATCTTCTTCTCTGAAACCACAAGGCACAGAGTTCTCATGCATTACATGTAGCATCAGCTTATGGTCCTCTAATAAGTTTGTTCAAATGGTGACCCTGGGGTCAAACTTGTCCCCGCCCCGGGGGTCACAGTTGTACATAGACTTATATAGGGGGAAAAAATATCTTCTTCTCGGAAACTACAAGAGCCAGAGGTTTGATGTTTTGCATTTACTATAAGCTTATGGTCCGTTACCAAGTTTGTTCAAATGGTGACCCTCTGGTCACATTTGACCCCGCCCCAAGGGTCACATGTTTTACATAGACATGTATAGGAAAAAAAAAAAATTTCTTCTCTGAAACTGCAAGAGCCAGAGGTTTAATATTTTGTCTTTGCTATAAGCTTATGGTCCTCTACCAAGTTTGTTCAAATGGTGACCCAGGGGTCACATTTGCCCCCACCTGGTGGTCACATTTGGCCACACCCCGGTGGTCACAGTTTTACATAGGCTTGTATAGGGAAAAACTGAAAAAAATCTTCTTCTCTAAAACCACATGGCACAGAGCTCTCATGAATTACATGTAGCATCAGCTTAATATAGTCCTCTACTAAGTTTGTTCAAATGGTGACCCTGGGGTCAAATGTGTCCCCGCCTTGAGGGTCACAGTTTTACATAGACTTATATAGGATTTTTTTTTAAAATCTTCTCGGAAACTACAAGAGCCAGAGGTTCTGATATTTTGCATTTACTATAAGTTTATGGTCCTTTACCAAGTTTGTTCAAATGGTGACCCTGGGGTCACATGTTTTACATAGACATGTATAACAAAAAACTTAAAAAATCTTCTTCTCCGAAACTGCAAGAGCCAGAGGTTTAATATTTTGCATTTGCTGTAAGCTTATGGTCCTCTACCAATTTTATTCAAATGGTGACCCTGGGGTCACATTTGGCTGCACCCTGGGGGTCACAGTTTTACATAGACTTATATATATAGGGGAAAAAATCTTCTCTGAAACTGCAAGAGCCAGAGGTTTAATATTTTACATTTACTATAAGATTATGGTCCTCTACCAAGTTTGTTCAAATGGTGACCCTGCGGTCAAATTTGACCCCGCCCTGTGGGTCACAGTTGTACATAGATTTATATAGGAAACACATTAAAGTCTTCTTCTCTGGAAATACAAGAGCCATAGGTTTAATATTTTGCATTTACTATACTATTATGGTCCTTTACCAAGTTTGTTCAAATGGTGACCGTGGGGTCACATTTGGCCCCGCCCCAGGGGTCATGTTTTACATAGACTTGTATTTGGAAAAACTTAAAAAATCTTCTTTTCTGAAACCACAAAGCTCTCATATATTACATGTAGCCCTGGGGTCACATTTTGCCCTGCCCAAGGTATTACACTCTAGCATCTTCATTTTGTATTTGATATTTACCAAACTTTGTCAGTGTGTTTTATATCAATGTTGTTATACACAACAGAGCCCACATTTCTTGAACAATCTTAACCAAACTTGCACAGATTGTATATGACCATAAGATTTCGAAGAAGTCTGATAATGTGCCAGTCAGTACTCAGGTGATCGATTTAGGGCCATCTTGGCCCTCTTGTTTTGTTTGTTTTTTACCTATCTCTGTTGTGATTTTTTTATTGTTTTCATTTTGTCTTCCATTATTTGGATATTAAAAATTTAAATTTGAACGCAGTCCTTTACAATTTAGATTAAATTCAGATACACAGATGAAATATCAATAAAGAGACTGAAATGAAGCCACAATAAAAAATTGCTAGATTCTCATCCCCTCCCTAACCGAGCTGCCTCTTGTCCACAAATTTCTTTAAAATGACAGCAATTTTGGATTCAAACTGACAAAAAATAAAAAGTAAATTTCACACCCTGCCCCAAATTTTACTATAATTTGTATGAGAGTCTAACAATAATTTTATATTGGCCTGAGTTTCTATACCCGCCCCGCCACACAACCTTGTTTTAGCCTTGTTTTCTGATGGTATATATATAATTTATTATTATCTGAAAAAATCGAACAGTCGAGCTGTGCTGTTCTCCACCAGCTCTTGTTAATTAAATAGAACCCTACCTATGTGTTCATATGTAGTGTAGATAACAAAAGTCAACAGCAATTTAATTTACATTAATTGATGCATTAATTTGACTATTTCTTGTTTGGTGTACTTTAAAAAAAAATGCCATAGTTGTATTATTAGTTTCATTGACCCCTTATTTCATTTGACTGTGATGTAGACAAAGATAAGTTGGTGTATTACTTAAAGTGTAACCCTGATCTTCTTTCCAAATATAAAAGTAATTTAAGGACGACTATCACAACCTGACCTCTATGGTGATGTGATTTATAAACTTCGTAAGATTCTTGGTCATGATCACTTTCATACTATCTTTGTTAAACTTGTTAAAAAGTTTATCAAAAGATGTTATGACTCTATCATTTTGCAACGTACTGCATGCTTGGTGGCGGACTCTTTTACAGTTCACCACTATGCTTTCCTCTTTAATTGTACGATGATCGGACAGGCTGTGGACCCTATGATGACGCCTACCTAAAGCCCATTGGGATGGTGGCGTTTGATGTTTGTCTATGATCTTTCTTGTCGTGCCCTTAATGGTTTTTTCTCTTGTTGCTCTGGCTTCTGCCAAGTCATTGAGTACCTTCATTGTGGCTTTCTACGCTATTGTTTTTTTGTATTATATTAACACGAGCATATTTGTGTTTTACTTATATTGCCTAATGATGCTGCCTTGTTGGTTAGAGATTATATCATGGCGGGGATTTCTTTATTTACACTGTCCTGTTTTAATGGGATGACAGTAGGGTAAGTGTGAGGTTTGGTGCACCCTAGAACCAGTTTAAACCCCCAGTGGCCTACTTTGCCACTGACCGTTCCAAGGCGGTAGGCCTTTTGTCAACCTTTTTATGTTTGTGATGTCATTTGCATTTATTATTACTTTTGCCTTCTTGTTTGTCTGTTTGCGTGTTTGTTTCTTTATTTTGTGGTTGACTGTCCTCGTTGAATGCTACTTTCCCTGTCCGATCATATATATATCTTTATGTTCCTAATGCTGTATGTTCCTAATGCTGTCACCATGACATTGTTACGTTTTCAGGTTTCCCAGTTCTTATTATCTACAGTGGAATTTTAAGGACATTTTTGATGTACTAGCATCACAAATTTTATTGACAATTTTTTTTTATTTATGAAAATAAAGGGTGTCCCAATTCTTAAGGTGTCCCAAAACATATGATGAATGTCATGCATGCTTTTTATTACACAATGATAAAGTCTCATCATTGTGTTTCAGGTCAATATGTCGCCCAATTTATCAACAGGCCATTTTCCTGGCAATCGCAAGCTGTATGAACATGTAATCTACAATGTGCTACGTGTGGTGGGCGTGGCTTCAATGGTGGATAATCATTTCCATATAAGGTGAGATTACACGTTTGGAATGATTTTAATAATATGCAGGCCTGTAAAAATTTTACGAAGACAACTAGTCCTGCAGGATTAGTGAAAAAAAATCCACTTGCCCTTATCGACTTTGTACTCGCCCTTAATTTTGAACAGGAATCGCCTTCATATGTTTGCTTACCGCTAGTGCTAGACAAGGTAAATCAGTGTCAACCAAGAACACTTTACTTAGATAAACATACTACATGTAACATCAAAGTATCAAATAAGTGACTAGTTCCCATCTAAGGTATGACTAGCTGGTCCACTTAATAATTATGAAAGGCACTTACAATAAGAAATGACATCATTTTAACATTTTTAAAGCAACTGTTTATGTAAGTCACTGTGAGAATACAACTGTGTATCCTCCAGTCTTTACTCCTGCGAAACACACTCGCATTTGGTACTATCATACTGCTTTTATTGCCTTTTTAATTTATGTAATTGTCTATTCACTTTCTCTATTTGTATTTTTTCGTCATCTCCACCAACTCTCCTCCAAAAACATTCTTTAGAAATGTCTATTTTCTTCATATCAAGTATAATGGTCCGGTTACAGAGTTTTATTGATAAAAACTACTAGCTTAGTATTGGACAATTCGATCACGACACAGTCTACGAACTTTGGAAATCTCGGCTTTATACCCTATCACCAAAGTAACCATGGGTAACCAATATTTTCATATTTACTTCCGGTGTATTTGGGTGTAATTTGTCGGCTATCAGGCCTTTTTCTACTATTCTCACGGGTCCGACTATCGGACCCGTTCCCAATGCCAAATATGGTTGTTTTTTCCCAATTCTGAAATAAAATTCCCCTTCCTTTTGTAAAAAAAAAAGTCAGGTCAAATATACAAATGTTTACAAGGAAATACTATAAAAATGACAATATTTAAATCATGTATCATGTATTGAAACCAGGCAATTAAAACAACCTGATATTTATGTACAACTAACTTATGAAAATTCCCAATTTGAGGCGTAAAGCGATTAAATTTTTTCCCAATTGGGCATAATTTACGGCGTAAATTTTCACCAATTTGTCCAGGGTCTTTTTCCCAAAATGGGCAGAAAAAAGCCTTGCTATTTACTTAGTTTAAGCAAACGCTTTGTGGTACTTCTTTGCCAGACTAAAAGGAAACAATAAAGACTTGATTTGTTTTGTTACTAATGTCAAAAGTCACTTGTCCGTAAGGACGACCAGAAGGAAATATCCACTTTTACAGGCCTGATATGTACATTTATTTGGAAGTGGGCAAAATGTTGTTTCCAAGAAACACTCTGAGAGGTACCAGATCAGATGTTATTGTAATTTCTAATACACCCAAAGTGAGATGATATCTGATATTATCACATAACTTATGGTGTGGGAGTGGAATAACGCCTCGCATTATATCATTTTGCCAACTCGTTTGATAAATTCAATAATTAATGAGTACTCATGTAAGATCCTCTATTTAACCCTGCTTTATGTTGATATTACAGTGACAAGATTGAAGAAGAGATGTTGGTATCAGACAAGGAGATATCTGTGTTTTCTGACTGGTGTATACGACCAGAGTGTGAGGATAACTGTGATAACACGGTACAATGTCTTTTGTAAATTTTAAAGCAATAAGTTTCTATTAATAATAGTTTTTTATCAGCTTTACCATTAAATGATGTTCTATTTGAGGTGTTTAGCTCTACTGGCCAAAGGCTACGCAAGCTTTTGCGATAACATGCTGTTTGTCATCGTCCGGCATCCGTCCATCCGTTAGCTCATTCATGACAGGATGAATTTAGTAAACAGTTACATATTTTCACCAAATTTGATTTGAAGGATTCTTTTAATAAGATCTTGGACAAGTTTGATAATGAGCAAATGGATGCATGCATTATAGAGTTATTTCCCTTGGTTATTTACCTTCTGACAGTGTTCTTAAAATCCAGCATTCGGTAGAGTCCACCGTCATTATGTATACACTGTAGCCAGTAAGTATTTCGTCTGCTTCAAGTAAAGGTTTCAGCACTCTGACCAATCACTGATCTTATTTTTACAGGTACAGCTATTAATAGATGCACCAAAAGTTAGGAATAATAGTTTTGTTCTAGAAAGTATGGCAAATAAAATATACATTATATAATTATTTTGATATATTCTGTATAGAGTAATGTTTAGCGTATTTACATGCCAAATTTTATGGTTTAAAAATGCTTTATTATTTAGAAATTTGTGATTAAACCTCTCTGAGCAGCATAATGCATAAAATGATCAGAAAAGTTTCTCTGGGGCCATTTTGGGGGTTTTATACTCAACCCTGGCCATTAAACACTAACTTTCCGCATGGAAATCTGATGACTTACCGGTAATTCACGTGTTTTGTTCTAATACCATCTTGGACAAGTTTGAAAATGACCAAATTGAAAATGGAAATCAGATGACTAACCCGTAATAGCAAGCTTACACAGCAAGCAGAACGTGTCATCAAAACACCTGTATTTACTACACTAATGCAATGTGAAAGTGAATTTTTATACAATTTAAAAATAATCTTGGTTAATTGTATCCTTATCTTGACTATGTAAACTTTCTGTAAATTTGTTTGTCTTTCTCCTACAGAAGTGTAAATTGTGTAGTCAATGCCTTACAACCGCAGACAGGGTGACATACAAAGATGCTTACCTGGAACATATAAACAGAGGAGAATGCCGTAGAATGTTCCCTCCATCCATGGTTAGTCGAAAACTAATATTTTGAGGGTTTATTGAAACACTGCTACTACATATAAATAAAGAACAACATAAAACAGTGTTGCCTTGAATACTCAGATTGTTTCTAATAAACCTGCTATATCTATATATACCCTAATTTGAAATGAAAGCTATGTAATGGAAATTACTCAACAGACTGTTTTAAACCAATTAGCCAAGTGCATGTATAAAATTTAAAATCAGCCTCCTACTTGTTTTCCCCTGCTGGCCAAAGGACTGAAGTTACTTTTGCTAATTCAAGATATAGCAGCTAGTTGTATCACTTAGTACCTAAAGTTTAGGTGTAATTTATCGTGAGTTCTCCAATATGGGATTTCTAACCTGAGTGAAAATATGTCTTCATAAACAAGTGTGCCAGCACAAGTTTGTTTATTCGGACATATTTTCACGAGGGATATAAATCTTGTATTGAAAAAGTCATGGTTATAAAATTAAATATTACATTTTTCTAAAATAACTGTTTTATATGGCTATTCCATTAAAACATACCCCAGGAAGGCGCTTTTGAAATTGAACACTCCTTCATAGAATCAAAATTAAGTTTAAAGAACCAAATTTCAGAAAACAGGGTTCACCCTTAGATGTTTATTAAATTGCCTTCCTGGGGTCCAGGGTTTTAATGGAATAGTCCTTATTATCTAATAATATTTGAGCTAACTTTTACTGTGCATAACGATATTCCTTTGCATATGCATCTCAAAGCATGTGTCATGAAGAATATCAATTAGTGAATTGAAGTTTTACAAATTGGAAAATGATCTCATGATTTCTATGATAAAAAACAGTTTTCTTGTGGATTTATTATCAGTACCAGTTCATTTACAATCTTTGGGAAACAAAAATACACCGTTTATTATTTCAATGAATCAGGCAAATGGATAAGGTGGTTAACTCACAGGTTTCTTAGTCTTAGTAAATTTTAAACAGTAATAAACATAAAAGCAGTTCAAATAATAATATTTTCTTTAAAAAGATGAGCTCATCAAGCCCTATCAACAGATTCTCTGATTTGAGGGCTGCCCTTAAATAACTTAATACAGAAAAAACAGTGTATTAGGGACATGATTTCAAATGTATTTTATCAGATTTTGTTTTAACTATTCTTTAAATCCATGAAAGGTTGGCTATATTTTGAAGTATGGTTAGTATTGGACTAATGCTAATAGTTACACTTTATTAATTGTATTTAAAAATATTTGAATAACAGTGCTGCGAGTACCGAATATGATTCAAATATGGGACATTTTCGAGTCATCGAATATTTAAGTGTATCATTACACCTCTGGCAGTTATTATCATTTTTCTTTCCCTAAGTGAGAAAGTGTTGATTCTTACGGATAGTGGGAGTTATACAGTACTGGTTCTACCCAGGAATAAGTGGGTGGTCTGCCTCCACTACAAAAATTACCAGCCGTCATACATAGCCTAAAATGTGCTGAAAAATTACGTTAAACACCAAACAAAAATCAGAAATCTCGGTAAATCCTTGCAAGAAATGTAATATTTATGTATATAAATAACTAACTTGTTATATTTTCCAGAACCAGTCTACAGCCTTTCAGTGGACCCCCAGCAAGGATGTATTTGAATTGTCTCAGTATAGGGAGAAAACCAAGCACATGTTTGTATGGTTTATAGGAATGTGTAGAAAAGATGCCACATTTTGTATCTGAGATATATCACATGTTTGTATGGTTTATAGGAATGTGTAGAAAAGATGCAACATTTTGTATCTTAGATACTTCACATGTTTGTATGGTTTATAGGAATGTATAGAAAAGATGCAACATTTTGTATCTGAGATATTTCACATATTTGTATGGTTTATAGGAATGTGTAGAAAAAGATGCAACATTTTGTATCCAAGATATATCACATGTTTGTATGGTTTATAGGAATGTGTAGAAAAAGATGCAACATTTTGTATCTTAGATACTTCACATGTTTGTATGGTTTATAGGAATGTATAGAAAAGATGCAACATTTTGTATCTGAGATATTTGACATGTTTGTATTGTTTATAGGAATGTGTAGAAAAGATGCAACATTTTGTATCCAAGATATATCACATGTTTGTATGGTTTATAGGAATGTGTAGAAAAGATGCAACATTTTGTATCTGAGATATTTCACATGTTTGTATGGTTTATAGGAATGTGTAGAAAAGATGCAACATTTTGTATCTTAGATACTTCACATGTTTGTATGGTTTATAGGAATGTATAGAAAAGATGCAACATTTTGTATCTGAGATATTTCACATGTTTGTATGGTTTATAGGAATGTGTAGAAAAAGATGCCACATTTTGTATCTGAGATATTTCACATGTTTGTATGGTTTATAGAAATGTGTAGAAAAAGATGCCACATTTTGTATCTGAGATATTTCACATGTTTGTACGGTTTATAGGAATGTGTAGAAATGCATCTGAGATATTTCACATGTTTGTATGGTTTATAGGAATGTGTAGAAAAGATGCCACTTTTTGTGTGGTTTATAGGAATATGTAGAAAAGATGCCACATTTTGTATCTGTGATCATGGTGATATTCCTTTTGTTTATAATTATGTTTTATTGAAATGTGTTTCAACCTTTGTCATAGTCCCACTCAAGAAGCTTCATTTGTGAAAGGAAGACCCTAATTGATTTTGGGGTCATTATCCTCAATACAGTGCTGTAGACAATTAATAACATGGGATATTAGTTACTGCATGTATATAGTCAGCCCTGCAATGCCACACTTCTACTTGGTGTTGGTGTGTAGCTTACTTGAGACATTGAAGGATATATCCGATAAAATTGTATAATGTACGTCTAGCTGTTAAATTGAATTTTATTAAAATGGTATTTAAATCAAAATTAAGCTTAAAATCAAATGACAGACATATTATGTGAGGGTATGTCATTGTGTGATGTGTACAGTACAAACTTACCATTCTCATTGTGTGATGTGTACAGTATAAATTTACCATTCTCATTGTGTGATGTGTACAAACTTACCATTCTCATTGTGTTGTGTGATGTGTATAAACTTACCATTCTCATTGTGTGATGTGTACAAACTTACCATTCTCATTGTGTGATGTGTACAAACTTAATATTCTCATTGTGTTGTGTGATGTGTATAAACTTACCATTCTCATTGTGTGATGTGTACAAACTTACCATTCTCATTGTGGTGTGTGATGTGTATAAACTTACCATTCTCATTGTGTGATGTGTACAAACTTACCATTCTCATTCCTGTTTTACCTTAACACTGTTACAGATATAAACATTGAGCTTTGTTGCATTTTATGAGTTTTATCCCGTTATGAGTTATCTCCCTTGATACATATATATATATATATATATATATTTTAATTTAAACAAAGTCATAGCATAACCATTTACTTTGTAATGGTTCATTAGCTGCTTTGAAAATCAAAATATGTGAAAGTTATTATGAATCTGTTTCCCCTACCCCAATTTTTAAGCTACTTTGATATGAAATAAATTTATTTATTTCGACAAAATGTGTTTTTTTATATAACATGTATAAAATCGCATACAACACATTCCTTCATTAGAAGTTCATAGTAGTATGGTACATATGCCTTTACCGTTCTACCTGCCATACCTTTACCATTCTACCTGCATGGCAGAAGCCACATTTTGGTGCCATATTTGACATGTTGCCATTTTTGAAGCGATGTTATATTTATTTAATTGCATATATCCAACATAATTGCAATTATACTCAGGCCTTTGTCCACATTCATGTTCTGTGTTTGGTTCCTTGTGTCTACATGAATGTCCTAATTGTTGATGGTTACTGTATTATGAATATATGGTTATTTGTTTCCTATGTTTACGTGAATATACTTACTGTTGTTGGTGTCTATATATATTACGCATATACTGTAAATGTGTTTGCCAGGGTAGAATACAACCACTGCAAATCCCACTAGAGGTATAGGGGTAGGACCCCACTTCATTTTCATTTTGTCATTTTTTATCATGCTCATTTTTATCATGCTCATTCAAGGTCTTCATGCCCCGTGTGGTTTCCGGGCGCCCCCAGTTGGTCAAGGGGGGAAAGAATAGGGCCACTGCAGATCCCTTTGGAGGGGTAGGCAGAGGGGTAGAATCCCCCCAAATTCATGTTCATTTTATCATTTTTTGTTCATGTTCATTAAAGGTCTTCATCATGATCCATGCATTGTTTCAGGTGCTATCTCGCTCGCATCAAAAGAACAGTGGCAGAAAAACAATAACGTGGCTCCAGCGTAAATGGAGTTTCTACGATAGAATTTGCAGCAGCTCTGCAATTTAGGGTGAGAAGGTTCTAGGCCCATTCTCTATATTTTATCTCGATGTACATGGAAGATGAGCCTGGCATGTTCATGCCTTTAGGCGCCATATAACCTTTTCATGTGTTGGTGCGCCTTAAAATCCCAATTCAATTCAAGGTCTTCATAATGGCACCGTGGAAACGTGGCCCCATCATAAATCAAGTGTCTACTATAGAATTTGCAGCAATTAACTCTACAGTTCTGCAGGTTAGAAGGTTCTAGGCCCATTCTCTATATTTTATCTTGATGTAAATGGAAGATGAGCCTGGCATATTCATTCCTGTTAGGCGCCAAATAACCTTTAATGTGTTGGTGCGCTGTAAAACGGAATTCAGTTCTACCTGAATATACTTAATGTTGTTGGTTTAATGTATTATAGATATACTGTTATTGTTCCCCGTTGTCTACATGATGTTAGTTTCTATATTACGAATATACTGTTAAATTTTTACCCATGTAATTTTGTTGGTTTCTGTATTATAGATATACTGTTATTATTCCCCATTGTCTACATGCTGTTAGTTTCTATATTACGAATATACTGTTAATTTTTTACCCATGTGATTTTGTTGGTTTGTGTATTATAAATATAGTTATTGTTTCCTATGTCTACATGAATATTCTGAATATTTTTGGTTCCCTAGTTACCAGTATACATGAATATATTGAATGTTATTGTTTCTTGTGGCTGCAGGAATATACTTAATTCTGTTGGTTTTTATATTTTATGAATATACTTAAACATTTTTGTTTTCTTTTGTCAACATGAATGTATGGAATTGTTTTACAGCCCTATTTGTGTTCATTTAGAATCCTAACATTCGTCTCCACAGTCAGATTAATTTCTTTTTTCTGTTTTTCGTTATGTGTACTTGTTTAATATTTTTCTGTTTTTTTTGAGCATTTAATTTGTTATAATTCCAACTTAATATGATCGCCTTGTCTGTCGTCTGTCGTGCGTCGTTTTCCGTCACACTTTAACCTGCAACCTAACCTTGGCCATAACTTGAAAAGTATTTAACCTGTGTTCATACAACTTCACATAGTCATCATCTTACCTCAAGGAATGTTGTTTCCAATGGCCAATAACTCTGACTTTTATTTCAGCAGAGTTATGCCCCTTTTTTATAAAACTTCAACCTGCAACTTTAGACCTTCATAATTTGGCAAAATATTGACCTTTGGTCACACAACTTCATATGGTTCTACTTTATCAATTATCTAATGCAGTGTTGTTTCCCTGATTATAAACATGAACAATTTAAAAAAAGATCTGCTCCATAATTCATGAAAGAATGCACCCCATGTCTTAAAACTGTACCCACTGTCTTCAAACTTTATAGTTAGCTTGCCCTTGCTGAAAAAAGCACATGGCAGAAGTGTTCCGTGAAACGCCCTTCTAGTTGTTCTCATCTGAATTTGAATAAGTATGTTGCAGGGCCAGTGACGGCATCAGTCGCAACGGAAGAGAGATGATTTTTAACACTGTTTATGTTTAGAGTGTTGTAGAGCTGTCTTAAACCTCCCCACTGTCTTCTTGCACACAACACTGTCCTCTAGTTTGTTCCACTCTATAATTGTTTTTGGAAAAAAATAGTTTTTAAACTGCTCAGTTTTACATTTGAAAGTGTTAAAACATTTACTATTGTTTGTTATTTGGTTTTCTATGATGTTTGTACATTCAAAGTCACTATATTGTCTGGCTTTTATGTTTCGTTTGGCACGGACTGGTGTCAAAATGTCATGGCAGGCTAGAGCTGGAACCTGCCCCTCAACTACCTTATAGAGGAATGTCAGTCTGTTCATCTTGCGTCTGCTTTCCAGGCTTGGAAGTTCGAGCTGCTCTAGCATCCTAGAAATGCATCCTTCTGCTCGGGATTTATAATCCCTGGTGAGGAAGCGTCCTGCTTATCTCATGATACAACTTTCATGACCAGTAAATCACACCTTGCAGATATTTGATGACGTTTTACTTTATAGAGAAAACAAAGGTTAACCAAGATGATGAAAGTGAGAAAAATATGAACATTTGAAGAAAAAAAATTAAATATGTTTGTTCACACACACAAATAAGTAAGCAATTGGAATTATAAGTGTCTTTTTAGTTAATTGGAGTGTAAACTTCGCCAAAACCATAAATACATTTTACATAAAATTCAGACTTCATTCAAATTGTGCATGATTTGACAAAGTTTATACTCCAATAAAGTATAGAAAAGTTGAATTTAATCTTGCAGATAATTCTATTGTGTATATAATGTATTTCCCCTAAAAGGAGCACTTCGCCTTATACATGTAGTACGCCCCCAACCTTTCCAGAAAAAAAAAAAAAAAAAAAAATTAAATATATATCTTTAAAATTCAGTACAATGTTTTGTATCCAACCCCTCACCCCCTCAAAAAAATAATAATCAAAAAACGTATTTTACATTTTATAAGAGCGGCCCCGTCATGTTTTGCATCTATAGGGGAAATACAATTAGGGGAAATACAGTTAGTATTTCGGCATTGATTGAGAAAGAGTCTGATCTGTCCTATTGATGCAATTGAACCATGGCATTTCTAGATATATATAATGGTGGGAATTTGAAGATTTTATATGTATTGATGCAGCATTTTTTTTTTGTTAAAGAAACACATATTTTATTTTTGTATTTAACCCTCAGTGGCATATTGAGTGCTAACGGCCCTACCTCATAACAGTTGTGGTTGTTATATCGTTTATTATTGGTCTGTTGGTACTACTGCTTCTGAATCAGCCATTTGCTGTTGTGTAGCTGGGTATACTCCTGTAAGACTGCAATATTCAATGTTAAATAGACACAAATGTGAGATTCTATTTATCACATATCTTCATAAAAGCTTCCTAAGCAGCATTTGTATATTTGTCGTGTGATGACGTCGTATGTTTGTATGACGTCCTATGTTGACGCGTTCTTCTCTGTACGACGCCAAACAACGGGAACACCTCGTCGATTTCCGTAACCCAATATTTTAAGGTTATGGATATCAACAACACTATCCCGATATACTCCGAGCTGAACCTAAAAGACAGAACGAGGATTCGGCTTTTGTTTGCATATTTATTTCACTAGTTAATATGATAAATATATCATGGCTTTATTACACTCCGACACCGCAAGATATGTGATAAATATATATGTATTTATATAAAGGGCTGAAGATATAGTTCTTTGATTGAACATGTTTTCGAAGAGCTGCAAAAATAAGGTTTCTCGATTGAATGATAGTCACAACACAGACACTGAAAGACTTTATAATGTCACTAAGCAGTGTTTATGATAGTGCCTTTTTAAAAAATGTTTTAAATAAAATAGAAATGGTTATATTATGGTCGTTCTTTTTTTCATTAATTTTGTCAGTGAAACAAGATTTAGAGACTATAGATCATATAGTTTCTCATGATAAGGTTCCGTGAAGCAGATTTGAATTATAAAATGTTTAGCTTTGTCAAATACATTTGATAAATCATGCTTTAGACTATAAGAGTCAACTTTTTTATGCGTATACTTATTTGGTAGTAGATATTTACAGAGCACACATGCAGAATGATGGGAATCAACCATATTTTTTCCGCAGTAGTTTCGTAAAATAGTTTTAAAATATTTTAATATGATTTGGTTTAAAAATGTTGGCTTGTGTGTGGCTTGAACTTGGAACCTCCGGGTGTGTCAACGAACACAGATAATACTTTGATCTAACTAAACGGTAGTCTTGTTTGCACCACCCCGTGTGGTTCCCGGGTGCCCCCGTTTGGTCACGGGGCAAAGTATAGGGCCACTGCAGATCCCTTTGGAGGGGTGGGCAGAGGGGTAGAATCCCCCCAAATTCATGTTCATTTTATAATTTTTTGTTCATGTTCATTAAAGGTCTTCATCATGATCCCTGCATTGTTTCAGTTGCTATCTCGCTCGCATCAAAAGAGCATTGGCAGAAAAACAATAACGTGGCTCCAGCGTAAATGGAGTCTCTACGATAGAATTTGCAGCAACTCTGCAGTTCAGGGTGAGAAGGTTCTAGGCCCATTTTCCATATTTTATCTCGATGTACATGGAAGGTGAGCCTGGCATCTTCATGCCTTTTAGGCGCCATATAACCTTTTCATGTGTTGGTGCGCCTTAAAACCCCAATTCAAAACAACAAATGCACCACCCTTTCAAATAATTCGTACATTGATTCCTACCATTCTGCATGTGAGATATATGCCTTATTTTAATTAGCACTTTACTTTGCCTTTAACCCTTTACCCGCTACATATATATCATGGAGTGTTCCATCTTTGAATTAAGACCATTCCATTTATATGACAAAGGGATGTGTTGGGGAAATTATGACTGATCAGCAGATGGACATTGTAAACCCTGTCCGAGTATTCGACTGGCCTTTTACGTTAAATGAGTTTTCTTCCAGTGAGCAAGTTTTTTATTCAACTGGCACAGTTTATTGTTTGTGTTAAGTACTTACTTCACTTCACACAGTAACGGCCGCATTATCTCCGTTAAGCAAGGAAAATGATTGACCAATCAAATCAATTTAAAGAATAGACTGCTCCACAGCCAACAGTTAAAATTGTTCTGTTTGAAAAACGGACATGCGCAGTGCAACAGTCTATTTAAAGAAGTGATCGAGATGTTTCGAATTATTTGTTTACTGAAGTCTGATTGGTCAATATGAAAGAAGGGGAAATCAATAAACAGAACAGCAAGTTGCTCATTGGAAAAAAAGCCAGTCAAATACAAATTTTAAAAGAAAAAAATAGATAACTGAATACAGGATTATAATGACCAAATTAAGATCTTTC
The DNA here is from genome assembly GCA_037043455.1 of Cyrtodaria siliqua. Taxonomy (NCBI): domain Eukaryota; kingdom Metazoa; phylum Mollusca; class Bivalvia; order Adapedonta; family Hiatellidae; genus Cyrtodaria; species Cyrtodaria siliqua. The sequence continues at coordinate 20,278 of JAWPHD010018576.1, forward strand.
TCTTGATATTTGTTTTGTATTGATTCATGAAAATATGTTTTTTAAAAGATTTTAAGATAAAACTCTCATCACAGTATTCAAAATGTTATGTAATTTAATTTTAAACATGTTATGTTTTAACAATGTTCAATGCAAATTTATCACATAACTTATGGTGTGGGAGTGGAATAACACCAATCTATATTTTCTATATAGCACTAGTTATATAAGTATGCAAAATAAGCCTAGTATGCACTGTGAAAAAAAAAGATAATGACTATGATCCAATTCCCATGGTTTATATCGGTTTCGCATATTAAAGCGAAGGACAAAATGCAATAAAAGTTGATATGTGAGTCATGTGATAAATAGAATCTAACATTCGTTCTCATTCTTTATTGAATTTATTAAACTTGTTAGCAAAAAATATATAATGCTCGGCAAGAGCCTCGCATTATATCATTTTGCCAGTTTGTTTGTTTGTATGGTGTTTTACATCATTTTCAACACATGTAAGGTTATATATGACCGTTGATTTGTTTGTGGTGAAGGCAGACCGTCCACTTTTCCTGGGTAGAACCGGTACTGTACACCTCCCGCCATCCGTAAGAATCGACACTTCCTCACTTACAAGTCGAGCTCCCATAGGGATTCGAACCCGCAGCGATGAGAGGTAAAGGTTTACAATGCACCGTCGTTAACCATTCGGCCTAGGAGATGCTCAATAATGAATGAGTACTGAGTACTCATGTAAGATCCTCTATTTAATGTTGTAGCATGGTCACAGACAATTCTCTTTGTTCAGACACAGGTGTAAATCGTTTAATTGAAAATAAGACCTGTCAGAATAACTGTGAGAATAACAGTGAGAATAACAGTTAGAATAACTGAAATAGAGCTGAAATGGACATGCTACAAAACAAATAGAGTATGGTTTTATCTCGTTGGTTAATTTAAACACCTTGATGGGCTACGCTCATCTCGATGTTTAAATGAACCAACTCAATGAAACCATACTCTTATCTATTACTTATCTATGTAGATTTAACACTGTTTCTTATATTATTTGCAATAAACAGTTTTATTTAAATTCGATTGCAGTGCTTTTGGACTTATTTTTTAATACTCATACACACGTTTATAACTGGTTCTTGAGAATGATGACGAAGATCCCATTTTATATTCTATAGACTATATTGAACTGTATTTATATTCTATAGACTATATTGAACTTTATTTATATTCTATGGACTATATTGAACTGTATTTATATTCTATGGACTATATTGAACTATTTATATTCTATGGACTATATTGAACTGTATTTATATTCTATGGACTATATTGAACTGTATTTATATTCTATAGAGTATATTGAACTGTATTTATATTCTATAGACTATATTGAACTGTATATTCTATAGACTATTGAACTGTATTTATATTCTATAGACTATATTGAACTGTATTTATATTCTATAGACTATATTGAACTGTATTTACCATCTAGGTGTTTGCAAGAAAATCTTACTTTTCATTAAAGCCCACTGTCTTCACCTGTTAAACATTCCTATGATGTTTACAAATAAGGCCTCTTTAATATTGAAATAAACTCGGATAAAATCGATGCGATTCTTATAGTTTCGTATGTAATATATAGCATGATTTTTCGAGTATATGCGATTTATACTGCTTCTCGAGGGCCGCAGGCCCGAGAGTGCAGTATAAATCGCATACGAGAAAAATATGCTATAAATGTTTTGTACCAGAGCCATTATCCATCTACGCATGTGCAAGAAGTTTTAGGGCGTTGCAGTTTTCAGTAAAATTAACAGCTCGATCCAATCAAGAAATAACATTATCACGCGACATGAGCATGACCCATGTTTTGATTATTGCAGCCAATCGCCTTTGTATATTATTGGGCAAATGCAGTGTCAAGGATTGCTGTTTTGGTAATGGTGTAGTCGTTTGATTGACAGGTTGTGTCGTAAATTACAACTGCGCGTGCATAAAATTGAGCAGACCATAGTATAACTGCCCAATCCGTCATTTATAGCACGGCTGAAATATACCGGCATTTATAGCATGGTTTAGGGTCAGACCTTCAGGTTTATGAAAATTATACTATAAGCAAGAACAAAGGAAAACCATTAGAGCTATGGTACAAGTATAGAATAGAGCATGAGTTTTGCACGTGTACGGGGAGATAATGCTCAAGCGTTAGCGAGTGCACTATCGCCCGTACACATGCAAGACTCATGCTCTATTGTATTTGTACCACAATTACTAACATATGCTGTGTATATCCTCGGGTATTACACGATGCATAGTGTGTAGTTAGGATAATGTGGTACAGTATATATTAAATGTGTCCAACTCATTATGAAACAGGCATTCATGTAAATATCCTCTGTCATGTCTGTAGATCTATTTAATTCAATACTTCTGACATGTATTATTGTTTGGGGTGCTTATTTTAGGTTTTTCAGCATTAACATCAGCAATTTTAAATATTATTTAAACTGGAGTTTTAGTGGTAAATAAAAAATAGCTTAGTTTTGGAAATCGATTGAGAAATAACTATTTTACAGCTAAAATTATATCCTCGTGTAAATTCCTTGTTGCTGGGACAGCTGTAAATTAAGTAATCTCAAATAAGTTCAGAGCGTTAATATTTTGCTATACAACTTTCAGAGTGTATTAATTTATGTTTATCCAACACATTAAAACCATTTTTTGATAAAAGAAAAATCTGAAGAATATTTTTTTTACCCATTTTTGATGCATCAAGTTTTGCATTGAAAATTCCCTATCAAAAACACTTTCACACGTGATTTATTGCCCGATTTTGAAAAGTAAGGTATATATCACAAAAAATGTCTGTTTTAATGATATGCATGATATTGCGGAGCGCTGTGGTCTAGTGGTTGAGCGTTGGATCCATGATTGAAAGTTGTGGGTTCGATCCCCGCAATGACCATATGTATTTTGTCCCTGAGTAAGACACTTTATCTGCATTTGCTTAGTACTGGTTCTACCCAGGAAGACATCGAAAGTGATTAAGATAAGTTCAGAGAGCTTTCGTTACTAACAATCGATGTAAAATAGATAAGTTTAAATTAATGATATTCATGTTTTGGTACTAATTTTGTGTGCAAAGTCTAAATACCCTTTGGCTGAAACAAGCGCCTCGAACAGTAGTACTGTCGACATCAGTCAGGGGCGTAGCGTGACCAAAATCTCAATTACTAACTGGGGTAGATGCGGGAGGGGGTTGTCCCGGGTGCCTACCCAGGGAATTTTAAAAAAAATAAACGCTCGTACGTGACTTCTGGTGCATTTAAGGGTCAGCATTTACACCCCCCACCCCCGCCTCCCCACTTAGGCCCACCTTTTTCTTGCGTTTTTCGAGTTTTTCAAGTTATTTTTTGAGCCTTCGTTTGAAAAGTTTTCTCACGTGAGTAAATGAGTATGGCACGCTCCGCGCCTGTCAGTAATAAAATATGCACCCATCTGTTCTCATTGACGTCATACATATTGTGTAAGCCTCACAAGATGATGTCCGACATAATATACCTATAATTTTGTATATATCCGGTCATGGATATACAGGTACAAATGTATGTAGATCTATGATCCGGTGTAAGTAATGAACTGTTTGTCCGAAATCATTGACCGTTTCGATTTATTTTTAGAATATACTATAATAAATTGATATTGATCCCAATTACAAAATTGAATACTGCCAAACCATGATGTACAACATATGCCAACACTTTAAGTATCATAACTTTCCTGAAAACAAGAAACATTCATTTAGAATAATGTTCATTTGGTTATAATGAAAACTTTATTTTATGAAGAAAATTTTATTTTGACAATGATCAATTAAACATTGCATTATATGACAACACGTTCTTTGTAATGTTCATAAATCTTACAGGTAATGGTCATTGCACATGCCAAAAGGTTTGCACTTTAAAGAGGGTACTGCACATGCCAAAAGTTTTTCACTTTAAAGGGGGTACATCTATAATCAGGCTTTTTGTAGGGGCTAGCGGTCCGACTTAGAATTGACAAAAACTGATATTTTCTATTCTAAAGGACCAAAACATAAACAGTGAGCCTCAAAATGACTCCTTATTTACATAAACATTCTTTCTGCACAGTAATATGAGCTATCCTAGTTACACACGAGGGTTAGTGTAGGCATTTTAAGGAGTATGTCCCCTTTTGCGTAATCCCATTGAGATTGCATTTGAAAAAGGTACAAATTAGAACTCAAATAATCTTGGATATTTTTACATGAAACTTTCAGTTTAATAAGTTTACACATTTATCTAGGCAGTGCTACCCTTGAATTATAAATACATACCTGATAAACGGATAAATATATGAATTAGTCAACACACATGACCTTGTGTATGACATACAACGAGTAATGGATCAATACACACTTTTATAAAGTTAGTATTTATTATTCAAGTAGAGCACTGTCTAGGTAAAAGTGTAAACGTATTTAACTGCAAGAAACATGTAAAACTATTCAAGGTTATTTGAGTTCTATTTTTTTTCTTTTGTTAATGCTCTTTCAATGGGATTCTACAAAAGAGGACATAATCCTTCAGTCTGATTTCATTCAAAATAGAGGGGCTGGCGTGGCGCAATCGGTAGCGCGGCGGATTTGTAACCGGAGGCCCCGGGTTCAATCCTCCGTGGTGTCACTGAGTTCCGTCGGTGTGTTCTTAAGCAAGACACTTTCCCTCAGTCCCGTCCGTCGGATGGGGACGTAAACCGGGCGGTCCCATGTATCGGTCTATCCTCCGAGCACGTTAAAGGAATCTATTCGATAATAAGAGTAGGGCAGGTTCCCGGATTCCTATGTATCCTTCCCCTCTCTCTGGGCGGCTCTAAATATGTGTTGATGAGCCGTTAAACAACATTCAATTCAATTCAGTTCAATTCAATTCATTCAAAATATATGGTGAATTCGAATTTCAGGCCTAAAAAACATAGGCGTAGGAACGTTTCAATTATTGGAGGTCGTGGCCACATTTTAGAGAAAAGAAAATTGACCAGCCAAAAAAGCACAAAACGGTATGTTTCAAATAATGGAGATGGGTTGGGGGGAGGGCAAACTTTTTGACGAGCAAAACAAAACAAAAAAAACAAGTTATTCAAGCTCATTTACACCGAAACATACACCATTATATAGGGAAAAAACAATTTTCTGAGCGCAAACCATTTTTTCCTCAAGCTGACCCCCATGGCTCCTACGCCTATGTACGACACCATAATTTATTGATAGAGACATTTATTTTTATCATGAACTGGAACAGGAGCTGAAGCCTGATGTACCTCCTTTTAGCAGAGTTCTTTTCTACTTTATGCCTGTAAACTCTCCGTCTACTTCCATGTTCCAACAAAACACCTATATCATTCACTACCATGCTGATTTTGGTCGTTTTATTAATCCCGATGACTTTTGTCGTCCGCCCATAGATGCTGATGACGCGTAGTAATTTTGGTCACGAGTTACCATGAACCTACGCACGTGCTGGTGAACATCGGCACTCAGCCGTGCATTGCGTGGATATGCACACATCTTCCTGCTGACGAACACAGTACCGCCTGACATTGGAACGTTGTCGGCGTCCTGGAAATACAATCATAATGAATAAAGGATTAAACGCTGCCAGTTTCACACATGTGATTCACTGTCATGGAAAGAACTCGTAGAGACAGTGTGAAGTTTTTGCTAAATTGTATTTATTTTTGAACAGGAATGCTATTTTGAAATGTTTCGGATAAAAAAATGGTACAAATTAGAAACACAGCCATGGTTGACATACATTATACGGCTTTCTTCATTAATTCAGAATAATAGTAGTTTTGAGGTCCCTATCCCGCCATTACATCAACACGTACATTTTACAAAACCTACTAACCATAATTTAATATTTTAAAAAACCGAACCCTTTAGACACAATATAAATGGCTTTAACCAGCCAGGTCAAACCCCCAAAACTGGATCGTTGAATAAGAGTTACTAACTCATAATTCATTTTACACATATACAGTCACTGGTATTTTAAAAACATTTCAGTTGGCACATATACATTAATATATGACCTAAACACCTGGATGTTAAGACTTTTGATCAATGGTTTTAGTGAAATTTTACTGTTATTTGCCAGGTTAGTTTCTGTTGTAAGCATTACACAAATAATACTAAGGCCGGTTGGATATCACACATACAATTTAAGATAATCATTAAACTTACTTTGACATGAAACGTTTTCATTTCATTGTATCTTAATGGATCACTGTTACGTCTCTGGCTAACCTCGCTGCAGAACATCTTTATTCTTTCTTCCAAGTTCTTCAGTTTTGAAGCACTTGTTTCATAATCAAAATATTCCTCATCATGCATATCGTACATATCGTCTGCTGCAAATCCCAGATGTGCGCGTTCGGTCTCATTGCGTATTTCACTTTTGGCTGCAACTGAACAGATCACCTTAGACCTAGCCTCCGATTTTCCACGCTGTATCGTATCTATTTGTTGAAAGACATGATTATAATCCTGCGTTACGAGAACCGCCTTTTCCTTTACCACTTTTTGTCCCATCTCCTCGGTGGACTCGCATTCTGTCAAGTGAAATACACCGCGTTTGTCCCCAGCTGTTTCTGGCCTATAATTTGAAACGCTACTCTCTACCAAGTGAGTTGCTTCAATGCCTAGAGCAGTTTTCGGTCGTATGTGTCTATCCTTAGATGGTCTCAGCTGCTCTAACCAGTTTCTATTGGGATTCATAAGTTCAGTTTCAGCAGCACTGCTTTGTAACTGTCTAAGCGATCTAGGAACGCGGCGGCGCTTAAGTCGCATATATGTAGCCTGCTCTTCCTTCTTTTTCTCTCGTTTCCCGATTACCTTATTTCGTTTCTCCGACATGATCCGGGCGTAGAACGAGTCCGGCAACAGTGGATCTATAAGAGGCGCCTTGTCCTTTAGATATAACTTGACCATCTGTTGTATTACTGCTTGTTTGTCACGATCAGTAGTTGTTTGATTCTTGGGAGCCACCTTAACTGTAGGTTTTAGTTCATCCAGTAACTTGTCGTGCACTGTTTTCAGTAGCGGCACGTTGCTGCCATTGGACGTTGCTATACGGCTATGAAATTTCTTCAGAACACCCTGTTTGAGTTTGGTTATTGTGTGTGTATTCTTTTTGAGCACCAGTCTGTCGTAGTTTTTGTTGTCCAGTATGAACACAGTCGTGTTGGCCGTACACGTGACGGTACACGCGCACGTGCTCATCTCCATCACAACTTCCATGTCACCTGAGGATAGAAACACATGTAGTATACTTGTTCATCGACTAAGTGGTTTTATAAGGACACATGGCAATCTTGATTCTTGTCTTGCCTTTTTCGAAGAAAAAAAAAAGACAGCAGCAACAACATTGAAGTTTTATCGTTTAGGTAACTTTCTCGAGAGCTGATCACACTACATAATTCCAATTTATCTTGGGTAATTTCAAGCGTTGGTTACAGTTGTATCTTGGTTAGTACATCGCAACGTGACAGAGGAAAAATGCGAATGTGACCTAGCTTCACCCTCCATGTAAAGGGCAGATAACTTAAACTTTGCGTTTATGTCATTTTCTTATGAAATGTATACGCTAGACCTTTCAAGCTTTGGTTATAATTGTATCTTGGTTAGTACATAGGACAATGCGGATGTGACCTTCACCTTCCAAACCAAGAGCAGATAACTTAGTAATTCTTACGTTGACATCATTTTCTCACGAGATGTTACTTGGTTAATAGTTTAATCTTCAACCGGGAAAGACAAAACAATTCCATTATGTCATAGTTGTGTCTTGGGTAGTGCATCTTTTTGGACAAATGTGTTTCATATAATAGTAATAATAATAATAACCTTGACCGAACTTTAACTTTTTTCTTTTATTTTACTTTTCTTTTTTTTTTTTAACAATATCACTTTGTTTTCAAGCAAATGGACTTAAATGTCATGTATCAGCAAAATGTATTTTTTTTGTATTTATTTATTTATTTAAATTATATTTTTTTATTTTCGTTATTATTATTTATTTATTTGTATTAACTGTTGATTAATTAAATTGCATTATGAATACATTGTAGTATATATAAAAATGTGCTTCTCGGTGTACTGTACTCTAAATCTGCTTTCATTTAATTAAATAAAATTTAAAGATTTCATTTGTTGGTCTTACTCTGCCATAGGTCTATATATACTCAGCACAAATAAAAAGTATCCACTTTGTTTTCCTGCAAAATCTGAGACTGTAAGAAAGAACTAACAATTGTAGCCCGATTTTCTTTTAATAACATCTTTGTTTGAAAACGAAATTATCACAACTTAACAAATGTAAAGATTAGCGACAATAGCACAGATTTAGCAGTCTAAGCCCATTCCAATACACAGAAAAATGTTCCAGGTTCCAGGTTCAATTCTTTATTCACTTAGGTTCATACATATGAACAGCATAAGCAACAGTTACAAAATACATTTATATCAATGACGACAGATCATCAAATATAATTCTAAACAAGTATACATCAGGAAACGACTATATACAAACTATCTAACTGCGGTTTATGGATTTCTAACCAAAATATGAGTATACTAAATAATATACTAGATGTTACAATAATAATAATATAATAATAACAATAATAATTGTTTTGTAAACATCGTTTCAGATAATTGTATAGCATGTTTATGTCTGTATAATTTTTTATTTTTTTTAAAGGTAACAGGTTTTTAAACTAATTTCGTATTTCTGCAGCCCTACCGAAACGAAATGTAGAGCGCATTTTGTCAGTGTTATACATGTTTTGACCAAAGACGCACCGTTCTACCGAAACGAAATGTAGCACTGTGTTTGGTCATCTTTATGTAAATGTCTTAAGGAAGTTATTATAATCTTACATTCTTTATTATTTTATCCATAAATAAACTAAGTTTTTTTTGTTCCGCATACTTTTCAACTGATAACAATGATGTGAATTTCAGAATATTAGGGCGATTATAATAGAATTTATTTATATATTTCTTCCTCATTTCACTAAATTCAGGACAAATTAAAAGATAATGAAATTCATCACCTATATCATTACAATTTACACAATTTCTTTCGTTAACGGGTACCCCTCTCCACCTCCCTACTTCAATAGGCAAGCGATGATTTCTAGTTATAAAAGCCATAAATCGTCTGCATAAAACGTCAGGCAATAGTTTTATATAGTTACTTTGTCTAAAATCTGTTTTTAACAGTTTATACATATTAGTGTCTGATGTTCTATCAATTTTGGCCCTCCATTTTTGAATAAAAATATCTTTTAACCTTTGATAAGAAGACTTAATCATCCACTTTGAATTTGCAAACATCTGGCTATCCCAGATTCCCGAATAACCAGAAGAACATAGAATATCTTTCAAATTGTCCATCCATGCTGATTTTACTTTTCTAGATATATACAAATCGTGTAATAGCGAATACACCATGGATGATAGCTTATAACTCTCATTTCTATTAATATTTTCTGTTAGTTTGGACCAATAAGCAATAATTTTGCTTTTTATGTCTATAGATAAAGGACGAATTCCAGTCTCTCCATATACCATATAAGAAGGAGTTGATTTCTTAAGATTAAAAATGAATTTTAAAAATTTAAGCTGCACTCTTTCTATTACGTCAATATTACCAACACCCCAAATTTCGCTACCGTATAGTAATATTGGTTTCACGGTTTTGTCAAAAAGATCAATTTGTATTTCAAAAGGAAGCGATAGTAATTTAATTTTTCGTAGTAAAGAAAACAGCTTTGTTTGATTGTTCTGCTATGTATTTGTTGGTCTTACTGAATGCACCACTTTTTTAAAAATATATTCCTAGATACTTATATTCTTGGACAATATCTATTTTATCATTTCCAATTTTGAAATTTACATTTTGCGATGGGTTTCCTTTGCTAAAAACTATAATTTTAGTCTTGCTTACATTTACTGAAAGTTTCCATGTATCACAATATTCTCTAAAACAATCAAGTGCCATTTGCAAATCTAATTCATTGTCACTAAAAATAACAGTATCATCAGCATAAAGTAAAATAACGTTATACTTTTCTGCATATGTTTTTAGTCTATTATTAATTATACATGTAAACAATTTCCCAAAACAACTTAACAACGATATTGGTCTATAATTTTCTGGTAGTTTTGGGTCACCTTTATTTTTGAATATTGGTTTAATTAGTCCAATTGTCCGGCTTTCTGGTATAATTCCTTCGTTAAAAACAATGTTGAATAATTTTGTATATATAGGCAGCATTACATTGACCGAATATTTAATTTGTTCATTAACAATGTTATCAATACCTGGCGATTTGTTATTGCTTAAAAAGTTTAAGCAATAACAGTAACAGCAGATACTATTTCTACTTCAGATATTGGTTGGTTGATTTCATCAGAACAGAACAGTTCAAGACAGTTCTGTTCTGTTCTGTTCTGTTGATTTCATCATTAAGAGAAGCAATAATAATTTCATTATTAAAATTCATATCGTCTTCTGAACTATTTTCGGAAGGATTTTCATTTACTTACTTAAAATGTCTATATAATTCGCCTAATGGAGCACATGTTTTTGGACAGGTTTTAGTGGAATTTATTATCTTCCAGTACTGTTTAGGATTTGCATTTCGTAGCGATTTTAGTTTTATAACCTTTTCATTGTTAACTTGTTTTAATGAGACATTTAATGTCTTTTTATATTGTTTACTGACATCTTTTAACAATTGTTTATAAAACGGGGTTTTATATTTGTTGTAAGCCTTTCTTGTTTTGTGATATACGTTTCTCATACTTCTGCATGATTGACTGAACCATGATTTTTTATATTTGTGTTTCTTGTTATGTTTATTCGTGTACGTAGTGCCAAACGATTGTTTTGAACAAGTATCGAACATTTCTGAAATGTCTTTAACAATATCATTTATGTTTTCTTGGTTAAAATTAGTTTCGTCTATCATTTTATCGAGTGTGTTTTCTATCAGTGAAATTTTAGCCAGATCCAAATGTTCCACGAATAAGTCTGACTTTTTCGAATCCCAACCTCGCGAATATCTCATGTGTCCACCGTTACACTCAAAAATGCGACGTCGCATGCTTCTGACGAAGCATCGAGCATATTTGGGACGTCGTGTATCCAAAGTGTTCAGGACCTTGCAGCAGCACTTGTCCGAAAATGGAACGCATTAGCTCCATAATTCGTCAGTCCATGCGACGTCGCATTCTTGCGTGTATTCGGTGTAACGTTGAGGACACATGAGATATTAGTGAGGTTTTGAATATTTTTCTGTGTATTTGAATCGACTTAGACTGCTGAATCTGTGCTATTCTTACCTTTACATTTGTTAAGTTGTGTTAATTTCGTTTTCACACCTATGTTTTCAAACTATGATTTATTTTTTTATTATTCGGTATATTTCGATGAAATTGTGTGTGAACATCAAACAAAAATGTTATTAAAAGAACATCATGCTACAATTGTTAGTTCTTTCTTACCGTCTCAGATTTTGCAGGAAAATAAAGTGGATACTTTTTTATTTTTGCTAAGTGTATATTATTATTGTATATATATATTATTGGTGCACTATAGTCTACAGTTTATAATAGGCAAATTATACTATTCTTATAATTAATAATTAATAGTACTGATTGAAGAAATGGAGGTTATGCAGAAAATGTAACGCATGTCTTGACCTTTTGAAAAATCGAGACTGAATACGTCCTACAGCTTCTTTTTCAGTCCTTATTCGCCCTCGCTTGCTCATTGTGCGAATAATATTCGCTGAGCGGGCATCAAAATATCTCTATTCTTTTGCGGTTTATGCAAAATGGGTTTTCCCACCTGTATTATGAAATGGCGGGTCGTAACTATTTAAAGAATCTTTTTACTAACAAACTTTGGCTAATAGATATTACAATACTATTCATATTTGGCCCTTCTTTATAACGGTCGTGAATGGTGTTGTTGTCATTTTATTACTCGCGTTTTAAGTTATTTCATTTTTTATTGAAGTGGGTATTCTGAAGTATATTGAGTGTGTTTTGTTTTATTTAATTACCTCCCTTTATGATCTTAATATGTATTTGCTTTTTTCTGTTATGCTAGCCAACAACTAGTCTGCGCTGTTGTTACATCGAGATGCTGATGTTAATGTATTAATTTAACTTCAAGATGCCATGTGTCCCTTTAAAGCATCAAATGAATAACGATTTAAATCAGTGATGCAAGAACTCTTCTTAATTCTCTGTTTAAATCATAAAAAAAACCCAGCAATGTTGAGTTTTCCAGACCAACTAATTCATTAATAATAATTAAACCGGACGAAACGTTGGGCCTAGTTTAGTGTATATACGACTGAAACACATTATGATGGATTTATTCACCCATAATTCTCTCAAATCTAGGTAATAATATATATTATTTTTTTGAATCACTGGGTTAAAATGATACCGAATTAACGTTGATGTTTAATTAACCCTTGCTTGCTCATTGCGCGAATAAAATTCACTGAGCGGGCGTCAAATACTTTTTTTTTTTGGTGTCAGAAGTGGGATAATCCACTCTGTTTATAAACACGTCGGTTTTTTAATATTTAAATAATGTTTATTATAAAATAATATGACTAATATATTTTACAATACAAACATTATTTGGACCATTTTAATAAAGTCAATGAATGACGTTGTTGATATTGTATTAACTTTGTTATATATTATTACACACTTTGTTGCAATATGTTTTCTGAAGTATATTAAGTGACTGTTTATTTTAATTGAATTGACTCCCTTTATGGATAAAAAAAGAGAGAAAAGTTATATGCTGGCATAGTTCGTACAGTTGTTTATGCGCCCTTTTTCGCGCATACTCATAATAACTCGACCAATCCCGTCATTCTTCTGGCTCATGTATTTTAAGAACCCGTGAATAAACCAATACTTTTAATCGGCATTTATACATTATTATGTTACCCGAACACCTTGTAGTGTAATGTTGCCGTTATTTGGAGGGTTAGTTTAATTAAATGTATGTAAGGTTTATATTGTTGAAGCGTATATATGAAAATTCATTTAATACAACAAAACTAGCCGATAGTTTAGTTTTCCAGACCGAACATATCATGGACATTTACAATGAATATGAAACCTTGATGGTTTAATTTGTATTCATCTAGATTGACGCCCATAATTATTCCAGTTCGTCTCTAGTCCCCTTATATTAAAAAGGGCAATGTTTAAATGTAAACGCCTTCTTTTGGTACGCCGGATCACACCGAGCACAGGTACCCCGTACACAGGTACAACGCGTATCTTTGATGGCAGAGTCGAGCCGATGAAAACGGCAGACCTCAAAACTGGTTAGATATTTCCTTCAAGTATTTTTCAAAAACAGAGACAACGATTTACAAACTTAACATGTATATGTATGTTTGGACATTCTACAGTGCTTATCCCGACCAATTCCGCCGACCCATAAGGCAGATATTCGAACTTAAACTTCGACGTTTTACGAAAATTACTCAAAATGATTGCGTTTAGTCATATTTCAATTAATAAGTATTTCATTCAGTCATTGTAGCGCTATTTTGTGAACTGGCAATCATTAAGCGACATTTACGTGACATTTGGAGTGTGTTAAGTGCTTTTTCGGAGAACTTATCCGCTTCGAAAGGAGTCGTGGTACGAGAAAACATGACGCCTTAGTAAATAGAGCAGGATGGCTTTTCGAGAGTATTCCTTAAGCCGAGACTGATCCGATTTTCACCCTAGACTGCTCTACGTCAATTAAATTGGTTGGTTGGGTTTTAAAAAACGGGACATACACAGTTTTCACCCTTTTCGTACGCCAGATACGTGGAGTATTAGTGATGCCAGAAGAATTACACCCGCTTATGTCCCAGAAGAAAAAAATACGAATAGTTCTGGCACGCCATATAATTAATAGAGCATGCGGGTTGTGTTACATGCATTACCTTGTATCTCATGTGCCTCTACACAGCAGAGGTCTAGAGATTTTGACATGACGCGTCGCTCAGCCGCCGCGTAACCTTCCTTCCGGCGGACACGGATGTGGTGCTGGGTAAGCCCATTCTGCGACTTTCTTACCAGGTGCTCTTTGTGTTGTCTTGAAAAGAAAAAAAACAGAAAAACGATGAATATGTTTATAGCAATGCATGATTTTGAATCGCAATATGCCTAATGTCAAACAATTTATATAGACACTTGCTTACCGTGGCCGATGGTTACTTTTGTCCGTGAAGAAAGATTCGTCTTATTTTTGTTTTAAGTATCAGTCTATGCAATAATAAAATGATTTAATTTCTGTGAAAATGTATTTTCAAGGTATTACAATAATTTCATCAAATAAACAGAATAATTCTTTTTAAAAAAATCGGAAAACAAATGTCACCGTAGATCAATACGACCATTTACAAGGCGACCACCAACGACCCTACTAAACCTGCAATCATGAGTGTGATTTCGGGGGCCAGTAAACGACTACACTGCCTACGGTAACCACCGGATACCATACCAGTCTACTTGGTCCAGTCCTTAAAATGGAAACCGATTACCGAGGGAGGGGTACGGTGTTCCGTTAGGGCCATCGTACTATCGCGTATCAACGTTTACACGTATTTACGATGGTACGATGGCGATGGTACGATGTATCATCGCTCATCGATTGTAAACGTGATGGTGCAATGGTACGATGGTATCGCCATCATGCCATCGTATTATCGTGTTTGCAAGTCGATGCGTGATGGTACGATGATACAGTGGCGATGGTACGATGGCGATAACTCGATGGACCATCGTATTATTGTCATTGTACCATCGCGCCATCGTACAATCGTCACCGTACTATCGTATCATCGCGCATCGACTTGTGTAAACGAGGATACGTGGTGGTACGATAGCCCTGGAATAGGGTTCCTACCTGCCAAATTCTTGCTCCATTAGCGACACCTGGGTGGTCAACACAGGATACTGCTGGTGGTGTCTGGTGGGATCTGTCGTCACCTTGGCCTGACCGCTGTAATGAATGAAATGACATGGGGGTTTACGGATTATTATAGAACAAGCCTGATGTACCACTTTAAACTATATAGATCAAATGTTTTTCTCAATGTTCGAACTTGTATAATATCAGTCGGGATTTAAACATCTTTTTTGGTGAAGAGTTCTTATTTGTGTAGTTTCTGAATGACGCATATTGAACAAAAGTGCCATAACTGCGCCAACAAATTAAACATATCGGGGGTTCTGTGCAAGACTATTGCATCTTCTTCTTTATTCATATGTAGTTACACTAGTTTTGCGCTGACCCCTCGATATTCTGAACAGGCTTGTAGTAGATGTAACGTTGTCACAGAAGTAAAACAAGTTTGAAAACCGTCCAAACCCCATCGTTTGGCTTGTATATTTTAGTTGTTAGTATTCATTCATTGGTGATATAAATGACCATTATAGTACCTAGCTATAAAGAAAAGACCATCGACAGGGTCTCCTTGTTTCATAATGGTGGTACCCCACTGATAGACCTCCTTCCGGATGCTCATCTCCAAGAGGTGCTTGAACTTAGGGGACCAGTCACTGAACAGACGACAATTGTCGATAAACTCCTTCCGCTCCGCATACTCCTTTTCCTGCTCAGCCTGCAAAATAGGATGTATGAAATTGATGTATGCAAATGAAATGGAGTTTTACGTCCTGTAAACGCAGCATATATAGTTATAGTGGCACATAACCTTCAAGGGAATATTAGATAAAGATGGAGTTTCCCATTATATATGCCTCGGCCAGTGAGCCAACCCACGCGGGTCATGGTACATGCTTGCTTTGGGCAGCAATCCCACGCGGGTCATCATACATGCTTCCTCCAGGGAGCAAACCCACGCGGGTCATCATACATGCTTCCGTCAGGGAGCAATCCCACGCGGGTCATCATACATGCTTCCTTCAGGGAGCAATCCCACGCGGGTCATCCTACATGCTTCCTTCAGGGAGCAATCCAACGCGGGTCATCGTACATGCTTCCTCCAGGGAGCAAACCCACGCGGGTCATCGTACATGCTTCCTTCTGGGAGCAATCCCACGCGGGTCATCCTACATGCTTCCTTCAGGGAGCAATCATACGCGGGTCATCCCACATGCTGACTTCAGGGAGCAATCCCACGCGGGTCATCGTACATGCTTGCTTTGGGCAGCAATCCCACGCGGGTCATCATACAAGCTTCCTCCAGGGAGCAAACCCACGCGGGTCATCATCATACATGCTTCCGTCAGGGAGCAATCCCACGCGGGTCATCCTACATGCTTCCTTCAGGGAGCAATCCAACGCGGGTCATCGTACATGCTTCCTCCAGGGAGCAAACCCACGCGGGTCATCGTACATGCTTCCTTCAGGGAGCAATCCCACGCGGGTCATCCTACATGCTTCCTTCAGGGAGCAATCATACGCGGGTCATCCCACATGCTGACTTCAGGGAGCAATCCTACGCGGGTCATTGTACATGCTTCCTTCAGGGAACAATCCCACGCGGGTCATCCTACATGCTTCCTTCAGGGAGCAATCCCACGCGGGTCATCGCACATGCTTCCTCCAGGGAGCAAACCCACGCGGGTCATCCTACATGCTTCCGTCAGGGAGCAATCATACGCGGGTCATCCCACATGCTGACTTCAGGGAGCAATCCCACGCGGGTCATCGTACATGCTTCCTTCAGGGAGCAATCCCACGCGGGTCATCCAACATGCTTCCTTCAGGGAGCAATCATACGCGGGTCATCCCACATGCTGACTTCAGGGAGCAATCCCACGCGGGTCATCCTACATGCTTCCTCAAGGGAGCAATCCCACGCAGATCATCATACATGCTTCTTGCAGGGAGCAATCCCATGCGGGTCATCCTACAAGCTTCTTCCAGGGAGATATCCCACGCGTGTCATCATACCTGCTTCTTTCTGGGAGCAAACCCACGCGGGTCAGCATGCATGATTCCTCCAGGGAGTAAACCCTCGTGGGTCATCATACATGCTTCCTTCAGGGAGCAAACCCACACGGGCCATCATAAATGCTTCCTCTAGGGATCAAACCAACACGTGTCATCATACATGCTTCTTCCAGGGAGCAAACCCACGCGGGTCATCCTACATGCTTCCCCCAGGGAGCAAACCCACGCGGGTCATCCTACATGTTTCCTTCAGGGAGCAATCCCACGCGGGTCATCCTACATGCTTCCTCCAGGGAACAATCCCACGCGGGTCATCATACATGCTTCTTGCAGGGAGCAATCCCACGCGGGTCACCCTACATGCTTCCTCCAGGGAGAAATCCCACGCGTGTCATCATACATGCTTCCTTCTGGGAGCAAACCCACGCGGGTCAGCATGCATGATTCCTCCAGGGAGTAAACCCTCGTGGGTCATCATACATGCTTCCTTCAGGGAGCAAACCCACACGGGCCATCATAAATGCTTCCTCTAGGGATCAAACCAACACGTGTCATCATACATGCTTCTTCCAGGGCGCAAACCCACGCGGGTCATCCTACATGCTTCCTCCAGGGAGCAAACCCACGCGGGTCATCCTACATGCTTCCTTCAGGTAGCAAACCCACGCGGGTCATCATTCAGGGAGCAACGCCACGGGGGTCATCATATATGCTTCCTCTAGGGAGCAAAATTACGCGGGTCATCATACATGCTTCTTCCAGGGAGCAAACCCACGCGGGTCATCCTACATGCTTCCTCCAGGGAGCAAACCCACGCGAGTCATCCTACATGCTTCCTTCGGGGAGCAAACCCACGCGGGTCATCCTACATGCTTCCTCCAGGGAGCAAACCCACGCGGGTCATCATACATGCTTCCTTCAGGGAGCAATCCCACGCGGGTCATCATGCATGCGTCCTCCAGGGAGCAGTCCCACGCGGGTCAGTCATCCTACATGCTTCCTCCAGGGAGCAAACCCACGCGGGTCATCATACATGCTTCCTTCAGGGAGCAATCCCACGCGGGTCATCATGCATGCGTCCTCCAGGGAGCAGTCCCACGCGGGTCAGTCATCCTACATGCTTCCTCCAGGGAGCAAACCCACGCGGGTCATCATACATGCTTCCTCCAGGAAACAATCCTACGCGGGTCATCGTACATGCTTCCTTCAGGGAGCAAAGCCACGCGGGTCATCGTACATGCTTCCTTCAGGGAGCAATGCCACGCGGGTCATCGTACATGCTTCCTCCAGGGAGCAATCCCACGCGGGTCATCATACATGCTTTCAGGGAGCAATACCACGCGGGTCCTCATGCATGCGTCCTCCAGGGAGCAGTCCCACGCGGGTCAGTCATCCTACATGCTTCCTTCAGGTAGCAAACCCACGCGGGTCATCATACATGCTTCCTCCAGGAAACAATCCTACGCGGGTCATCGTACATGCTTCCTTCAGGGAGCAATGCCACGCGGGTCATCGTACATGCTTCCTTCAGGGAGCAATGCCACGCGGGTTATCATACATGCTTCCTCCAGGGAGCAATCCCACGCGGGTCATCACAGAGGCGGATCCAGGATTTCAGCTTAGGAGGGGGGGGGGGGGGGGGGGCGTAACATTTTGGTCAATTTTCGGGTCCGTCTCTAGCCTCATAAAACGGTTGCGGTAGTGCATTGAAAGGGTAACAAAGTCCGTTTTCAAATAAACGGATTTAACAATGTGTTAATTAAACCACTCATTAGCCATTATGCGTCGAGCGAGCGAAGCGAGCGATAAAAAAAATTATACTGAGGGAATGCATCGAAATTGTTTGATATTTTATTTACAGTAACATGGACATACATGTATGAATAAAAAAAATCCGTTTTCAAATAAAATGATTTAACAATGTGTTAATTAAACCACTCACTAGCCATTATGCGGCG
>JAWPHD010018577.1:0-39280 GCA_037043455.1 Cyrtodaria siliqua
TATGAATGAGTATAAACGTGTATGCCCTTATCCTTGCCACCACTTCCTCTCGGACGAATGGGGTCTACTAGAATGAATGAATGAAGTGGTGTTTTACGGCACGTCGACACATAAATAGGTCATATTGTGCGCAAAAAAAATGATGAAAAATGAAGAAATTAATTAAAAATTAATGTAAATATATAGATAAAGAGTAACATTATTAAACAAGAGTGGGCCATGATGGCCCTATATCGCTCACCTGAGTTAATTTGAACCAATAAAAGAGGGCCAAGGGCCAAGATGGCCCTAAAGCGATCATCTGAGTACTGGCACATGATCGAACTTCTTCGAAATCTTATGATCCTATTACCAATCTGTGCAAGTTTGGGTTAAGGTTGTTCAAGAAATGTGGGTCTCTGTTGTGCTATAACAACATTGATATAGACAGTTTAAGACACTGACAAAGTTTGGTAAATATCGGAATATGAAAATGAAGGTGCTAGAGAATAACACCTTGGGCAGAGCCAAATGTGACCCCCAGGGCTACATGTAGGATATATGAGAGCTGTGTGCTTTGGTTGTTTTAGAGAAGAAGATTTTTTAAGTTTTTTCCTATACAAGTCTATAGTAAAACGTGACCACTGGGGTGGGGCCAAATGTGAACCCCAGGGTCAACCATTTGAAACAAACTTGGTATAAAGGACCATAAGAGTATAGTAAATGCAAAAATATTAAACCTCTGGCTCTTGTAGTTCCAGAGAAGAAGTCTTGTAATGTGTTTCCTATATAAAGTCTCACTGTAATTTTACACCCTGGGTCATCATTTGAACAAACTAGGTAGAGGAACCAATAATCTAATAGTAAATTCAAAATATTAAACCTCTGGCTCTTGCAGTTCCAGAGAAGAAGATTTTTTTTCAGTTTTTCCCTATACTAAGCCTATGTAAAACTGTGACCCCGGGGCGGGGCCAAAATGTGGCCCCTGGGGTCACCATTTGAACAAAATTGGTAGAGGACCATGAGCTTATAGCATAAAAGCAAAATATTAAACCTCTGGCTCTTGCAGTTTCAGAGAATGAAGGCTTTTTAAGTTTTTCCACCTATTCATATCTATGTAAAACTGGTGACCCTCCAGGGCGGGGACAAATTCGACCCCAGGGTCACCATTTGAACATCACTAAATAGAGATACCCATAAGCTGATGCTACATGTAATACATGAGAGCTCAGTGCCATGTGGTTCCAGAGATGAAGTTTTTTAAGTTTTTCCCTATACAAGCCTATGTAAAACTGTGACCCTTGAGGGCCCTAGGGCGGGGGGCCAAATGTGCCCCCTGGGTCACCAATTTGAAACAAACTTTGTAAAGGACCATCAAGCTTATAGTAAATGCAAAATTATACAAACTTCTGGCTCTTGCAGTTTCCGAGAAGAAGATTTTATAAAAAAAAAAATCCTATACAAGTCCTATGTAAAACTGGTGGCCCCCGGGGCGGGGACAAATTTGACCCCCAGGGTCACCATTTGAACAAACTAAGTAGAGGACCTATAAGCTGATGCTACATGTAATACATGAAG
Organism: Cyrtodaria siliqua; assembly: GCA_037043455.1. NCBI lineage: Eukaryota > Metazoa > Mollusca > Bivalvia > Adapedonta > Hiatellidae > Cyrtodaria > Cyrtodaria siliqua. The sequence continues at coordinate 1,558 of JAWPHD010018577.1, forward strand.
AGCTCCGTGTCATGTGGTTCCAGAGAAGAAGAATTTTTTTCAGTTTTTCCCTCTATACAAGCCTATGTAAAACACTGTGACCCCCCGGGGCGGGGCCAAATGTGACCCCTGGGTCACAATTATGAACAAAACTATTGGTAAAGCGACCATAGGCTCTATAGTAAATGCCAAAATATCACAAACCCTCTGGCTCTTGCAGTTTCTGAGAAGAAGATTTTTAAAAAAATCCTATATAAGTCTATGTAAAACTGTGACCCCCTGGGGCAGGGACAAATTTGACCCCAGGTCACCATTTTGAACAAACTTATTAGAGGACCATAAAGCTAATGCTACATGTAATACATGAGACCTCTGTGCCTTGTGGTTTCAGAGAAGAAGATTTTTTTATGTCTATTATGAAAACACCTGCAAAATCTCAATATACGAAATTCGTGACCACCTGGGGCATGGCCATTTTTGACCCAGGGGACTTCATTTGAACAAATTTTGATAGTCTAGACCGTTGGCGATCATTTTAAAAGGAAAAACTGTCGAAATCTATCCAGTGGTTCTTGAGAAGAAGATTTTTTAAGGTTTCAACCATATATGGTAATGGCGGCCAATCTTGGATGTCGCGCTGACCTAATTTTAACAAATCTAAAAAGCAATCACCTAAGGATACATCCACGTGAAGATTTGGTCAAAATTAGCCAAGAGGTTTCTGAGGAGAAGTTATTTGAAGCAAACAGTTAACGACGGACGACGACAGACGACGGACGAAGAGTGATCCCAATAGCTCACCTTTGAGCCTTCGGCTCAGGTGAGCTAAAAATAAGGGATGATAAATGTGTATAATAAAGTATGTATGTAAATCAACAAATGCCCGTCAACGGGTATATAAACAAGTATAAATATACAAGAGCGTCAATGACCTTGAAGCTCTACTGATTGATTTTGATTTCAGGAAGTAAGTCGCTACAGACTTGTTTTTTGAAAATCTATTTTTAACCGTGGCGGCCATCTTGAATTTCCGGCCGACCTGAAATTTTGCTAAGATCAATAAGACATTAAGAGCAACACATTCCTTTGAAGTTTCATGAAAATCCGTCAGGTAGTTTCAAGAGAAGTAGTCGCTACAAGTTTTCATTATATAACTATGTACAACAAAGCAGCCATGTTTAAGGTCAAATCAAAATGATTTTCGACAAGAACCAACATCATGTCATACTGATCATTTATAGAAAAGTCCCATATCAATATCTCTTATTGTTTTGAAGAAGTAGTCGCTACACAAACTTATTTATTTTAAATCTATTTTTAGCTGTGGCGGCCATCTTGAATTTCCGGCCGACCTGAAATTTTTCTAGGATCAAACTAGACATCAAGAGCAACATTCCTGTGAAGTTTCATGAACATCCGTCAAGTAGTTTCAGAGGAGTAGTCGCTACAAGTTTTTACTATATAACCTCTATGTAAAACAAAGATGGCCGCTGGCAGCCATGTTTTAACGTTGACATCAAAACGATTTTGACTAGGATCAACATCATGTAATGCTGATCATTTTAGAAAAGTCCCATATCCAATATCATCTTATAAGTTTTCAAGAAGTAGTCGCTACAAACTTATTTTTTACAAACCTATTTTTAGCTGTGACCGGCCATCTTGAATTTCACGGCCGACCTGAAATTTTTCTAGTGATCAATTAGACATCAAGAGCAACATTCCTGTAAAGTTTCATGACAATCCGCCAAGTAGTTTCAGAGAAGTAATCGCTACAAGTTTTTACTATATAACTCTATGTAAACAAAAGATGGCCGCTGGCAGCCATTTTTACAACGTTGAATCAAAACGATTTTTTGACTAGGATCAACATCATGTCATGCTGATCATTTTAGAAAAAGTCCCATATCAATATCACGTATAGTTTTCAAGAAGAAGTCGCTACAAACTTGTATTTTAAAACTCTATTTTTAGCTTTGGCGGCCCATCTTGGATTTCACATCAACATGAATTTTTGCTAGGATCAACTAGACTTTAATGGCAACATTTCTGTAAAGTTTTCATGAATATCCATTCCAGTAGTTTCAGCTGTGAAGTCGCTACAAATAAAAGTTTACGGACAGACAGACGGACGGACGGACGACGGACGCCGCACCACGGCATAAGCTCTGCTGATCTCTGATCAGTACGAGCTAATAAGAACACATTACAATGACTTTATATAGTCTGATCTCTTTGAGGAAATCTAAAACAAGACTAAAATCTACAGTATACATATAACTCTTTCATAGTATTAACATTGTAGTACCTTCTGACGTATAGGATCAAAGTCTACACATTCCCACATAATATGTGTTTGACCGTTAACGCGGTGCAAAGCAGGGTATACATTCTGGTAATTGCTCACCTTTGTAATAAATATGAATGAGTATAACGTGTATGCCCTATCCTGCACCGGGCTAGTATAACTTCCTCTCGACGAATAGGTCTAGTAGAGCACCGGGCTAGTATAACTTCCTCTCGACGAATAGGTCTAGTAGAAGAACGCCATTCTCAGAGTAACGGTTTAATTGAATGGAGTTTATTGTTAAAGGACAAATCCCAAGCGGTTTGCCAAGAGTTACGAATATATGTGTTAATACAACTTTTAAAATCAGTATAAGGTAATTTGGTATTAGATATAGGTAAATCTAATGCTGCCTTGCCTTAGCAGCACTATCAGCTCTATCATTACCACGTATTCCTACATGGCTTGGAAGCCAGCAGAAAATAATAGTATTATCAATTATAAGAGAATTGTACTTTTCTAAAGTTGAAGCACAACTGGGTTATCATGTTTCATATTACCCAGTGCTTGAAGAGATGAAAGGGAATCAGAAAAGATTACAAAATGGTCATCATCAATTTAAGGCAAGTTCAATTGCCTTAAGTTCAGCTGAAAATATAGAGGCCTTGTCAGGCAAGCGGCTCTTTATGCTGTGTTTGTGAATAACAGCTGCTGCAGCTACCTTATCTCCATCTTTAGAACCATCTGTGTATATATCTTGAAAGTTAATGTATTTCGATTTAATTTCATTAAATTTGCTTTGAAAGACAGTAGGGTCTGTATTGGATTTGTTACTATTACAAAGATCGAAAATAATTGTTGGTGTTTCCAAAGTCCACGGTGGAATTTGTGGTAATTTATACTTGGCAATTAATTTAGGTCGAGTTCAGTGTCTCTTAATTTTGTTTAATACGAAGACCAAATGATCGAATGGCCTTCGGTTTTCGATCAAAAAGAGGTTCATAACTTGGATTAAATTTTTTATCGAAAGTTGGGTTTGAAGGGTTAGACTTCAATTTAATGGCGTATTGAAGGGCTAATTTGTCCCGTCTATGAGACAGTGATGGTTCATTTAGCTTCTGCATATAGACTTTCGGCTGGTGATGTACGAAAGGCACCTAAGGCGAGTCGTAATCCTTGATTATGTATAGGGTCGAGCATCTGCAAGTACGACTTGCGAGTCGATCCATATACTATCGAGCCGTAGTCCAGCTTGGATCTGATAAGAGATCTGTAAAGTCGCAAGAGAACTTTTCGATCTGCTCCCCAATTAGTGTTTGCAACAACTTTAAGTAAGTTAAGAGCTTTAAGGCATTTGGCCTTCAAGTATTTAAGGTGTGGTATAAACGTTAATTTACGGTCGAAAATAAGACCAAGGAATTTTGTCTCATCCACTACTGGTATTGGTGACCCATCCAGTGTTAGATGAGGGTCTTCATGATGTTTACGAAGTTGACAAAAGTGCATACAATTAGTTTTAGATTTAGAAAATTTAAAGCCATTTACATCAGACCAGGTCTGAAGTTTATCGAGACATTGTTGTAATTGTCTCTCGATAGTATTCATGTTTTTTGCACGATAACATATAACAAAGTCGTCAACATATGGCGAACAATCCACACCTGGATTGATGCATTTTACTATACTGTTAATCTTTATATTAAAAAGTGTGACAGACAGTATACTGCCCTGTGAAACACCCATCTCCTGTTCATGAATATCAGAGAGGGTTGAACCCATTCGGACTCGAAATTGTCTATCATCTAAGAATTTCTCTATAAAAATGGGTAATCGGCCTCTAAGACCAAGTTCATGAAGATCATTCATAATACCATACTTCCATGCAGTATCATAAGCTTTCTCCAAGTCAAAAAATACAGCGACTAGATGTTCTTTTTTTACGAAAGCTTCCCTTATAAATGATTCAAATCGAATGAGATTGTCTGTTGTGTATTCAAACCTTTAAAGAGCCTAATTCCGCCAAAAATCATTCAACCGGAAACGGCAATGATTTGCACAACTAGATATGCAATCGATTGTCTCTAAAAGGTTTCGTTTAAATCCAGCCAGGGATTCAGGAGAACTAGTAAGAACAAAGTTTGTGCATTAAAACCTTTGAAGGGCCACAACTCCGCGAAAAATCATTTAACCGGAACACAGCAATGATTTGCACAACTAGACATGGAATTGATCATGCCTAAAAAGTTTCGTTTAATCCGGCCAGGGGTTGAGGAGAACTAGTCAGAACAAAGTTTGTGTATTAAAACCTTTAAAAGGCTATAACTCCGCCAAAATCATTCAACTGGAACACGGTGACTATGTACAACTAGGCTTGGTACTGATCATACCTGCAAAGTTTCAATGAAATCCAGACAAATGAAGGCCCTTTCGTCTTAATGAGGTGAAGATATAGCAAATTTCAGAAAATCAAGGGCCACGACTCCAATGTCCGAAGATCGGATCAAGTTGAAGGAAATATAGGATTTTTAACTAAATAAAAGGCCATAACTCCAGTTACTGGTCCGATCTGGCTGGTTTTCAAACTTATCCGAGCTGTCATTGATATTAACAATCTGGTAAAGTTTCGTAAAGATCGCATGAAAAATGAAGGCCCTATCATCTTAACGAGGCAAAACATAGCATTGTTTAATAAATCAAAGGCCATAACTCCGCAGTTAACGGACTATGGACAACTCGCCATCCCAAAAGCTCTGGCCCTTGGCCAGTAGAGGTAAAAAACAACTACCAGTAGCCTGAATTACAGTTTACCAGCCCCGGACTTCGGGCTATTGGGTTAATTCGAAAACTGGGCGGCCATCTTGAATTTCCGGCTGACCTTAATTTTTGCTAGGATCAACTAGACATCAAGAGCAACATTCCTCTGAAGTTTCATGAACATCCGTAAAGTAGTTTCAGAGGAGTAGTAGTCACCACAAGTTTTTCCTCTATAACTCTATGTAAACAAAGATGACCAATGAACTTTGGTTAGGATCAACTACATGTCCTGCCAGTCATTTTGGTAAAGGTTCCAAATCAATCACTTATGGTTTTTGAAAAGTAGTCGCATTTTTTTAAAATCTATTTTTAGGCATGGCGAAATCTTGAATTTGTGGCCGACCTGAATTTTTCTAGGATCAACTAGACATCAAGAACGGCATTTATAACTGTGAAGTTTCATGAAAATCTGTCTGTAGTTTCAGAGGAGTAGTCGCCACAAAAAAAAGTTTACGGAGGGACGATGGAGTTGAGCTACAAATGAGTTTATTTTATACTATTTTAAGATAGTGGTAATCCGATTGATTCTGGACTAAGTAGCCTGTATGTTTTGTTTTCAGCGATAATAGAATTCTATTTTTTTGCAATGATCTCTTGTGGAATGTCATAACTTAATATCAATTACTAAATAACTGATCGTTGGCCACAATTGATTGTTTGGTTCAACACTTATTCCCACTCTTGTATCCATCAACCACAGATAACTGTGCCTCATGAATGGTACATCCAATCCTTTTTAGTTTGGCTGCAAGTTGATTTTCAAGCCATCCGTTGCAGGTTATTAATGCTGAGTTCTACATAAAGAGAACGCAGTCATAAACAACCACAAACAATGGAAGACTGACATATACTATATTCTTTCCTTGAACATTGAAGACATCTAGGCGCGCAGCGCAGCTTAATTAAGGAAGAAATGGCACTGAAAAACATAAAATATAGTATAAACAAGAGGTTAATGACCTTGAAGCTCAACCGATAGCTTTTGATAGTTAAATCGGCATTCCGGTGAAATTTCATGAACATTTGTCAAGTAGTTTCAGGAGAGTAGTCCCTACAAGTTTTTACTATATGTTAGGCAAAAAAAAAAATAGGTGTGTTTCCCATTGCATGCTCTAAACAAGAGGGCCATGATGGCCCTATATCGATCACCTGAGTAAATTTAAACCATTACAAGAGAAGAGGGCCAAGATGGCCTTAAAGCGATCACCTGAGTACCGGCACATTATCGAACTAATTCGAAATCTTATGGTCATATACAATCTGTGCAAGTTTGGTTAAGATTGTTCAAGAAATGTGGACTCTGTTGTATATAACAACATTGATATAGACAGTTTAAGACTCTGACAAAGTTTGGTAAAGATCAAATACAAAATCAAGGTGCTCGAGAGTAACACCTTGGGCAGAGCCAAATGTGACCCCAGGGCTACATGTAATATATGAGACCTGTGTGACTTGTGGTTTTAGAGAAGAAGAGTTTTTAAGTATTTCCCTATACAAGTCTATGTAAAACGTGACCCCTGGGGCAGGGTCAAATGTGAATCCAGGGTCACCATTTGAACAAACTTGGTAAAGGACCATGAGAGTATAGTAAATGCAAAATATTAAACCTCTGGCTCTTGTAGTTCCAGAGAAGAAGACTTTAATGTGTTTCCTATATACGTCTATGTAAAACTGTGACCCTCGGAGTGGGGTCAAATTTTACTCCAGGGTCACCATTTGAACAAACTTGGTAGAGGACCATAAGCTTATAGTAAATGCAAAATATCAAACCTCTGGCTCTTGTAGTTACAGAGAAGATTTTTAAAAAAATATATATGTAAGTCTATGTAAAACTGCGACCACCGGGGCGGAAATAAATTTGACCCCAGGGTCACTATTTGAACAAACGTAGTAGAGGACCATAAGCTGATGCTACATGTAATACATGAGACCTCTGTGCCTTGTGGTTTCAGAGAAGAAGATTTTTTAAAGTTTTTTCCTATATGTCTATATGAAAAACATGCAAAATCTCAATATACAAACTTTGGACCCCCGGGGCATGGTCATTTTTGACCCCGGGGACTTCATTTGAACAAACTTGATAGTCGAGGCGTTGGCGATCATTTTAAAAGACAAGAGGTCAATGACCTTGAAGCTCTACTGATTGATTTTGATTTCAGGAAGTAGTCGCTACAGACTTGTTTTTTGAAAATCTATTTTTAACCGTGGCGGCCATCTTGAATTTCCGGCCGACCTGAAATTTTGCTAAGATCAATAAGACATTAAGAGCAACATTCCTGTGAAGTTTCATGAAAATCCGTCAAGTAGTTTCAAAGAAGTAGTCGCTACAAGTTTTCATTATATAACTCTATGTAAACAAAGCAGCCATGTTTAAGGTCAAATCAAAACGATTTTCAACAAGGACCAACATCATGTCATACTGATCATTTTAGAAAAAGTCCCATATCAATATCTCTTATTGTTTTGAAGAAGTAGTCGCTACAAACTTATTTATTTTAAATCTATTTTTAGCTGTGGCAGCCATCTTGAATTTCCGGCCGACCTGAAATTTTTCTAGGATCAACTAGACATCAAGAGCAACATTCCTGTGAAGTTTCATGAACATCCGTCAAGTAGTTTCAGAGGAGTAGTCGCTACAAGTTTTTACTATATAACTCTATGTAACCAAAGATGGCCACTGGCAGCCATGTTTAACGTCGAATCAAAATAATTTTCCACAAGGATCTACATCATGTCATGCTGATCATTTTAGAAAAAGTCCCATATCAATATCACTTATAGTTTTCAAGAAGTAGTCGCTACAAACTTATTTTTTAAAAATCTATTTTTAGCTGTGACGGCCATCTTGAATTTCCGGCCGACCTGAAATTTTGATAGGATCAATTAGACATCAAGAGCAACATTCCTGTAAAGTTTCATGACAATCCGCCAAGTAGTTTCAGAGGAGTAGTCGCTACAAGTTTTTACTATATAACTCTATGTAAACAAAGATGGCCGCTGGCAGCCATGTTTAACGTTGAATCAAAACGATTTTTGAATAGGATCAACATCATGTAATGCTGATCATTTTAGAAAAAGTCCCATATCAATATCACTTATAGTTTTCAAGAAGTAGTCGCTACAAACTTATTTTTTAAAAATCTATTTTTAGCTGTGACGGCCATCTTGAATTTCCGGCCAACCTGAAATTTTTCTAAGATCAATTAGATATCAAGAGCAACATTCCTGTAAAGATTCATGACAATCCGCCAAGTAGTTTCAGAGAAGAAGTCGCTACAAGTTTTTACTATATAACTCTATGTAAACAAAGATGGCCGCTGGCAGCCATGTTTAACGTTGAATCAAAACGATTTTTGACTAGGATCAACATCATGTCATGCTGATCATTTTAGAAAAAGTCCCATATCAATATCACTTATAGTTTTCAAGAAGAAGTCGCTACAAACTTGTATTTTAAAACTCTATTTTTAGCTTTGGCGGCCATCTTGGATTTCACATCAACATGAATTTTTGCTAGGATCAACTAGACTTTATGGGCAACATTTCTGTAAAGTTTCATGAATATCCATCCAGTAGTTTTAGCTGTGAAGTCGCTACATATAAAAGTTTACGGACAGACAGACGGACGGCGGACGCCGCACCACGGCATAAGCTCTGCTGATCTCTGATCAGTAGAGCTAAAAAACTGTTGAAATCTGTCCAGCTGTTCTTGAGAAGAAGATTTTTTAAGGTTTCGACCATATATGGTAATGGTGGCCATCTTGGATTTCGCGCTGACCTAATTTTAACAAATCTAAAAAGCATTCAACTAAGGATCATACACATGAAGTTTGGTCAAAATTGGCCACGCAGTTTCTGAGAAGAAGTCGTTTGAAGCAAAAGTTAACGACGGACGACGGACGAAGAGTGATCCCAATAGCTCACCTTTGAGCCTTCGGCTCAGGTGAGCTAATAAAAAAGGGTCGGTAGGTAGGCATTTTCTTTTTATTTATTTTTTGGAACAAGATATTGTGAGACTACATGTATTTATCTCATAAACCCCATACATGTTGATGATACAGCTGAAAGTTTCTCTGTGATGTCAGTTTACCTCGATATATTGTGATAACATTAGGGTATGCTCCTTAAAAATAGGGTTGGTCGGGCCGACGGAAACACAGGTATATTTCTTTTTGCCTTAACAAAGATGGCTGCTGGCTGTTTAATGTTGAATCAAAATGATTTTCGACAAGGACCAACATTATGTCATGCTGATCATTTTAGAAAAAGTCCCATATCAATATCACTTATAGTTTTGAAAAAGGTCGACCTGAATTTTTGCTAGGATCAACTACACATCAAGAGCAAAATTCCTGTGAAGTTTCATGAAAACCCGTCGAGTAGTAGTATCCCAATATGTATTCACATACCAATTTTGATATCTCTAAGTGTTATAGTATTGAACATACGGTCCGGTCTATGAAAGAGGCCTTATTTTGGTACGTGACACACCGCTATCCCAAGATGTATCCACATCCCAAGTTTGGTATCTCTAAGTGTTATAGTATTGAAAATACGGTCCGGACAAAGTATTGAAAATACGGTCCGGACAAAGTATTGAAAATACGGTCCGGACAAAGTATTGAAAATACGGTCCGGACAAGCATTTTCTGACAGAGGTCACAGGTCAAGGTCACAATGACCTTATTTCGGTACGCGACACACGGATATCCCAAGATGTATTCACATACCGGGTTTGGTATCTCTTTACGTGTAATAGGTCAAGGTCATAGTGACCTTATTTTTGTATGCGACACACCGCTATCCCAAGATGTATTTACATACCAAGTTTGGTATCTCTAAGTGTTATAGTATTAAAAACACGGTCCGGACAAGCATTTTCTATGACAGAGGTCCGTCAAGGTCACAATGACCTTATTTTGGTACGCAACATACCACTATCCCAAGATGTATTCACATACCAAGTTCGGTATCTCAAAGTGTTATAGTATTGAAAATATGGCCCGGACAAGCATTTTCTATGACAGAGGTCACTGTGACCTTATTTTTGGTATGTGACACACCGCTATCCCAAGATGTATTCAAATATCAAGTTTGGTATCTCTAAGTGTTATAGTATTGAAAATACGGTGCGGACAAGCATTTTCTATGACAGAGGTCCGAGACACACCGCTATCCCAAGATTGGTATCTCAAAGTCTTATAGTATTTAAAATATGGCCCGGACAAGCATTTCGGAAGGACGGCGAACAGACGGACGGACGAACGTCCGGACAGGGTGCAAACCTATAGTCCCCACCGGGACCGATAGGGGACTAAAAACACACATGCCGGACTAGATACAACAGACTTATTGCCCATGATTAGCAGGTGGGAATACACGTTATACTTATTCATATTTATTACAAGGTGATCAATTACCAGAATGTATACCCTGCTTTGCACCGTTAACGGTCAAACACATCTTATTGAAATGTGTAGACTTTGATCCTATGCGTCAAAGGTATTACAATGTTAATACTATGAAAGAGTTATTTGATACTGTAGAATTTAGTCTTGTTTTAGATTTCCTAAAAGAGATCAGACTATATAAATAATTGTAACGAGTTGTTATATATATTTACTTGTTTATACACCCGTTGACGGGCATTTGTTGATTTACATACATAGTTTATATTACACCTTATCCCTTATGTTTTATTATTTTTATCTTTATATATTTACATTAATTTTAATAAATACTTCATTTCTTCATTTCTTATCAATATTTGCGCACAATAAGACCTAATTATGTGTCGACGTGCCGTAAAACAACATTCATTCATTCATTAGCAGGTGAGCGATCTTGTTTTCATTGTGGTCAGTATTTAACCAAGCAACATGTGCAAAGTGTGTAATTAAACTAGTAAACTTGTTAAACTGGTCAAACCCACTTCAGACTGCATTGGTGCATTTTCATTGGATGATTACATTGTAGGTGTGAGATTCTGATTGGATAAATGAAATCATAACATTTGCTTCAACTTGTCTGGGCAAGACCACTTCTGTGACTTCTAAAATTAAAACTGCATTTGTGAAGTTTTCATTGGATGAATACATTGCAGGTGTGATTCTGATTGGATAAAGGAATCATAACATTTGCTTGGGTGTGTCTCTGTAATCATTATATGACTATATCTTAATTGTGCTCACTTTTGCTCAAGTACTGGACAACACAACAGCTCAAATACTGCACAACTGGACAACACAACAGGTAAGATGGAATAGTTTTGGAAGAGAGACTAACTTATTGTAAGTGTCCGGTCCTGTTAGTTTTCATGAATTACTATCACTTGGATTTTATAATGTAGTTAAATGTGAGAGTAATTTGATTGTTTCAGTTGAACAATCTTATGTATTTGAAAAAATGTCTTGTTTCAATACGGAAATGAAGTCCTTGGGGTTCAAAATAATTTAACCCTTGGCATCCAAAGTACGTCTGAAATCTTAGGGTTAAAGACCTAATAACAAACCCTATCCTGGTCATTTGTGCACAATCCAAAACGGCCGTCGCATAATGAAGATGTAAATCGAACATAGTTTATTGAAATGCTCAATGCTGATTGGTTACTGTATCATTTTTTAAAAAATTCCTACCAAGACCTCCGAACTTTCAAATGTTAGGGCGTCGACTTTAACGATTTGTGACGTCAGAAAACATCCAAAACAACGGATTACGTTTTTAAAAAGCGACCTTGCATTCAAACGATAAATTTAAACTAGATGTAGTCGATGGTGAGCCATCGCAGATCCCAACCTTTTTGAAGTGCAAGTCAGTGATGCATGGATTATCTCCCATAGCTCTGTTTTCCAATATGTTGTGTACAGATGGGTATAAATACCAATTTGTATGTAAAAACAATAGTTTAGTTGAATTTTTAGTGTATTTCACCTTTTGACCCCTGGAGCGGGTCAAAAATAATGCTGCTCTTGCACGTCGTTATGATTTGGTGAAGTACTACACAAAGTTTGGCTGAAAAGTACTACACAAAGTTTGGCTGAATTTATAAGAAATAATAACAAGAGGTCAATGACCTTGAAGCTCTACCGATTGATTTTGATTTCAGGAAGTAGTCGCTACAAACTGGTTTTTTGAAAATCTATTTTAAGCCGTAGTGGCCATCCTGAATTTCCAAATTTTGCTAGGATCAATTAGACATCAAGAGCAACATTCCTGTGAAGTTTCATGAAAATCCGTCAAGTAGTTTCAGAGGAGTAGTCGCTACAAGTTTTCATTATATAACTCTATGTAAACAAAGATGGCCACTGACAGCCATGTTTAATATTGAATCAAAAGAATGTTCGACTCGGATAACCATCATGTCATGCTGATCATTTTAGAAAAAGTCCCATATCAATATCTCTTATAGTTTTCAAGAAGTAGTCGCTACAAACTTATTTTTTAAAAATCTATTTTTAGCCATGGCGGCCATCTTGAATTTCCGGCCGACCTGAAATTTTGCTAAGATCAATTAGACATCAAAAGCAACATTCGTGTGAAGTTTCATGAAAATCCGTCTAGTAGTTTCAGAGGAGTAGTCGCTACAAGTTATCATTATATAACTCTATGTAAACAAACATGATGTTTAACGTCGAATCAAAATAATGTTCGACTTGAATAACCATCATGTCATGCTGATCATTTTAGAAAAAGTCCCATATCAATATCACTTATAGTTTTCAAGAAGTAGTCGCTACAAACTTGTATTTTGAAAATCTATTTTTAGCCATGGCGGCCATCTTGAATTTCCGGCCGACCTGAAATTTTGCAAGGATCAATTAGACATCAAGAGCAACATTCGTGTGAAGTTTCATGAAAAAATCCGTAAAGTATTTTCAGAGGAGTAGTCGCTACAAGTTATCATTATATAACTCTTATGTAAACAAAGACGGCCACTGGCAGCCATGTTTAACGTCGAATCAAAATAATGTTAGACTCGGATAACCATCATGTCATGCTGATAATTTTAGAAAAAGTCCCATATCAATATCTCTTATAGTTTTCAAGACGTAGTCGCTACAAACTTATTTTTTAAAAATCTATTTTTAGCCGTGGCGCCATCTTGAATTTCCGGCCGACCTGAAATTTTGCTAGGATCAATTAGACATCAAGAGCAACATTCCTGTGAAGTTTCATGAAAATCCGTCAAGTAGTTTCAGAGGAGTAGTCGCTACAAGTATTCATTATATAACTCTATGTAAACAAAGATGGCCGCTGGCAGCCATGTTTAACGTCGAATCAAAACGATTTTCGACAAGGACCAACATCATGTCATGCTGATCATTTTAGAAAAAGTCCCATAGCAATATCCCTTAGATTTTTCAAGAAGTAGTCGCTACAAACTTGTTTTTTAAAAACCTATATTTAGATTTGGCGGCCATCTTGGATTTCACATCTACATGAATTTTTGCTAGGATCAACTAGACTTCATGGGCAACATTTCTGTAAAGTTTCATGAAAATCCATTCAGAGGAGTAGTCGCTACAAAAAAAAGTTTACGGACAGACAGACGGACGGACGCCGCACCACGGCATAACATAAGCTCTGCTGATCTCTGATCAGTAGAGCTAAAAACAAGATTTGACGCCCACGCCCCCATGACATTCGCCCAACCCCCGGTCGCACATCGGAGGTTGAAATAAAAAAGCCGTTTGATATGTTGTGTATCTTACATAGATGGGTATAAATACCAATTTGTATGCAAAAACAGTAAAAAACTAGATTTTGATCAGAGACCTGATCAAACGGGCTTTCCTGTCATGACGTCACAACTGTCAGTGTTGTCGAAGATGAAGACACTGATTGATTCATCACGAAAATAACTTCGAACATGCAATCAGTGAAAAAAACGATTTTCTGAATATGTTGACGTCACTGACGTCATGACGTCGGGATACCGTATGACGTTCTTTCACAACCGAACCCTGAACTCTACAATCTGTGAAAGTTTTATTCAAATCCGATAATAGATAGAGAAGATATGGACAAAACAAGAGTTTATTTATGACGTCACTGGCGGCCATCTTTGATGACGACATGACAACATTCTACATTGTAGCCCAACTAGACTTTGATATCTATAAACTGTGAAAGTTTTATCAAACTCCGACGTTAAATGAAGGAGTTATGGCGATTACAAGATTTCTTAAATGACGTCATTGGCCGCCATTTTGGATGAGGTCATGACGTTAAAACTGTCAGCGTCGACTGAGACAATGACATTGATGGATTATACAGTAAAACAACTTGAAAAATGCAATGACTGAAAAAAAGGACTTTTCATAACATTGTGACGTCACTGACGTCAAAACGTTATTATATAGAGATACGTTTTTACGTTCTTGCACAACTAGACCCTGAACCCTACAATCTGAGAAAGTTTCATTCAAATCCAACTATAAATGTTTGAGATCTTGCGCTAACAAGATTTGCATTATGACATCACTGGCGGCCATCTTGGATGACGTCATGACAATTTTTGACATTATTGCAAAACACAACCTATTTCCCTACAGGCTGTGAAAATTGCATCAAAATCCGATCATAAATGAAGGAGATATAGCGATTACGAGATTTCTTAAATGACGTCATTGGCGGCGATTTTGAATGACGTCATGACGTTATAACTGCCTGAGTCGATTTTAACAATAACACTGATGGATGTTACACTAAAAAAACATGAAAAATGCAATCATTGAAAAAAAGGACTTTTCGTAACATTGTGACGTCACTGACGTCAATACGTTATTACATAGAGACACGTTTTACATTCAAACACAACTAGACCCTGAACACTACAATCTGTGAAATTTTCATTCAAATCCGACTATAAATGTTTGAGATCTAGCGCGAACAAGATTTGTTTGATGACGTCACTGGCGGCCATCTTGGATGACGTCATGACCCCAAAAGTTTCGGGACACTATTCCAGGCTGAGCTCTATCACTGTGTAAAATTAAGAGGCCGTGCGAATAGTCTTACTATGAAAAGTGCTCCTGAGAAGAAAAAGAATAATAATAATAATAACTAGATTTTGATCAGAACCTGATCAAACATGGGCTTTCCATGTCAGGCTTAACATGTAAAATCATACTCAATGACGTCATGACGTCACAATGGTTAGTGATGATAAAGACATTGATCTTGATTGATTTACTGTAAAACTGACGGAGAAAGGTTAGAAAGGGAACGCCCTCTCTCAGCAACACCATCTCACACCGACAAAGTAACCCGAAATCCCCCCGACCCACCTCCTCCATCCGCAGCACTGACCTAAAAGAAAGAAAAAAAAGAAAGAAAAGAAAATGAATTTAAGAGAAATCGTTAATAAATAGGAAAAAACATGCAAGTTTTACTGCGCATCTTTTGTCCAGCTAAAAAGCTGCGCGGTGGACTAAAAAAAAAAATATCTTCCTTAGACACTGTGTTTGTTGGTGACGTCAGGTAAACAACTGTGTCACATAACACAACACGTGATCAGCCTAAACATTCTTACCATCCGCAGTATGATGTTGCACAACGAGCGATAAAGCCGAAAAAGTTAACCATCCGCAGTATGATCTTAAGCAACAAGTGATAACGAGAAACACTTATAACAAGAATTTCCATTTTTCAACAGTTATATAGGAAAAAACGTAAAATCATACTGGATGACGTCATGACGTCACAATGATCGGTGACGTTAAAGACAATGACCGTGATTGATTTACAGGCCAAACTGGACGAAAAATACAATTTGCACCAAAATGACCTTTTATGACTTAAGACGTCAAAGGCTGACGTCACATTTAATGACGTCTTGACGTCATTTTATATTCTTGCACAACTAGATCCTAAACTGTACCAGCTGCGAAAGTTTCATTCAAATCCGGTCATAAATGTTTGAGATCTAGCGCTAACAAGATTTGTATCATGACGTCACTGGCGGCCATCTTGGATGACGTCATGACCCCAAAAGCTTCGGGACACTATTCCAGCCTGAGTTCTATCATTGTGTAAAATTTAGAGGCCGTGCGAGCAGTCGTACTATGAAAAGTGCTGGGGAGAAGAAGAAGAAGAAGAAGAATAAACAGAACGAAAACAAAAGGTCTTTCCACTGAAAGGTGGAAAGCCCTAATAATAAGTGTAGTTGAATTTTTAGTGTAGTTGAATTTTTAGTGCATTTGACCTTTTGACCCCTGGGGCGGACCCCCTTGGGGCAGTGTCAAAAATAATGTTGCTCTTGCACGTTGTCATGATGTGGGGGAAGTCATACACTAAATTTGGTTGAATTATGCCTAGTGGTTTAGGAGGAGTTACACAACATTACACACGGACATACAGACGTACGTACGTAGATAAGTACGGATGGACAGGAATACATGATCCCCACTTTTTTTCAAAAAAGGTGGGGATAATGAGTTAACCTAGGATACAGCTGTATATTTCTTCTCTTGGTGTTTCTTGATGCTGAGCAGTGGATTAGCCAGCCAACCGTGCAGTCGTCTTTTGCATGGCCGTTTTTGAAAAATCGAGGCCAATATTTGGGGAAAAAAACAAAAATAAAACATATTGTTATGTATACATTTATAGAAGAAATAGGATCTAAAATGTTTTTTCACCTTTATCTGTAAAACTAAATTACCCCAGATACACCCACTTGTCGCGAATTGGTGCGTAGGGCGTGTAAGCAAATTATTTTGCACACGCTGTTTGCATATTTTCACACCCAGTTCTTGAATTTATGCCTAATACACTGGTGCTGAGAGATAAGTAGTGACAATTTGTATTATGTTCAATCACTCGAAAATGTGAGTATTAAATACATAAACATCCATGTTAGATAACAAATAAAATATATTCAGCGGGTTTGTATTGTGCGAGATCCAAACCTGGTGGTTGGGACTTGAAACACATCAGAACCGGGAGCCTACGGCCCTTGGTATCGATGATCTTCAAGTCGCGCCCACCAGGTATTGATCTGGGACAATATAAACCAGCTGGAAATATTTTATTTCTTACATATATATATAATGGACTGTTCTTCCTTTGAATTAAGGCCATTCATTTTATGTAACACATGGGTGTTTTGAGGGAAAACAACTGATCAGCAGCCAGACATTGTAAACCTTGACCAGCCTGCAACTTACTCGCAGGTTGATCTGGGTTTACAATGGACGCAAAGGCTATTATAGTCGTGCTTAGCAAGGGTTAATACATAATCCTTTAAATTACATTTTTCACATTTCTTCACTGCCCATACCCATATTAATATTGGAAAAAACAGCCATGCTAGATACCAGTCCTTATCGAGCACTTCGCATATACAATAGTACCATATGAATGAACACAAACATCCTGGCGTTACTAAGCGATTGCCAATACAACATGAACACAAACACGCATCTAACCTGTTTCAATTCACCTCCAGTGATAATCCAAATTAGTTGCATCAAAACAGCAAAGGTTTCCAATAAAGTTCCCATATTTTCAATTAAAAAAGTTCAAAATGAAGTGTCGGTCAAGTTTTATCAGTTAAAAAAACTACTCCAGTACTCGTAGTTTTGAAAAAGAAGCTAATGACGTCATAACTGTATTTTTTTCCCAATAAGGTGTGTAATACTGTCTCGTCACTATTTTGTTTGTCAAAACGAAACTGAATCAAATGTTTGATATGTCAAAATATCTCGCACAAACGTATATACATGTATATTAAATAAAATAAATCCCGGCAATACTTACCAAGAAAAACTTGTTTTCGCCTATAAACCATAAATTATATGATGGTGTACAAAAAAATGAATACCTAACTGATATACCATAGTTTATTTTCTACATTCACTGATGTTTTTTATACAATATGATTTGTATTCGTTTTTATTTTTAACTAACTTTGGGTCACTTATGACTTTTTTTATTATTTAAGTGGTACCAAGAATTTACCATTCCAAATTGCAAAATGTATGCTGTTTTCCTGTATTGGACTTAAAAAAAATCTAATAAAATATCTTTTTTTTTAAAGGGGAAAGGGAGGAAAATAAATACATTTAAGGGTGGGGAATGGGGCCCAAAAACGGTCAAACGACGATCTTGAGGTATATGCCAAAATGCAGAAAAAGGCCTCCCCCACCCCGAAAATTTATTTGCCTCGGTGTCAATTTTGTCTGGTTACGGACTGGTTACCGCAATGTCGATAGGTGTGGAACAACTTTCTCTGTGTTTTATTTCCTCGGTATGTTTTTTTACATACATCGTGTTGTTTATACACCTTTTGGAATATTTTAGTAGTACAGGCAATATTGGAGCCTTTGCAGCATAATGCAAACCTATTAACTACCAACCTTAAGTTATTGCAAATACTCTGATATACCTCCAACACTATAGCGTAGAGTCAGCTGCATACAGACCTATGTTTATTTGTTGAGATATGAAGGCTAAATCATTGATGTATAGCAAAAATAAAAGGGGACCAAAAATATATCATCGCTGTATGTATAGTCAACCCCAACTCATAGATGATTTGACAAGATATTTGTTCTACACTGACAACATGGCCCTCACTCTAAGGTCAATGTTTATGAGGAGCATCAGGGAATTGTCTTAAACAAGTTTTAATGATATGTGATGCTGTGGTCAAAAAGCTCCTATCCAATGGGACCGTCGGGTAAAATTGTAAGTGTTCTATATAGCCTTAAGTAGTGGTTGAAAAAATATTTCTTTCTCTATTTTTTGCAGCATTTCTCGCAAGAATACTTCCGAGCTTCCATCTGCAGGAACAGACAGGCCTGTGCCCTATACAAAAGGGCACTTGGAAGTTTTGGTAGTGAAGGTTGGCCATACAGCCACGTTTTCAAATTCCGGCCAGGGAGGCGCAATACTGAACTTCAGCATAGCAGACAGCTCCGGATGTAGAATGGCTAGCTTAACTGACCAGTCAAAGTTTCGACTGATTAAAGAAGGCAGGTCACTTCACCTTAGAAACTTTCTTTTGAAAGCGGAAAAAGTCATGTTGACTGCGAACTCGAAAGTGATGATGACAGCACATGTCAGTGTCCAGTGACATACACCAAGCTGCTGTAGAACTGGTGATCCCTTCTTCACCTTATAAATCGCTCAAAGAAGTGAAGACCTCCAAAACAAAACAAGTGGTCACTGTTCGTGGACAGATTATCAAGGTATGCCATTTTCATATTCTTTTCCTTTTCTATACCTGCTTAATCTCCACCACGCTGTAACCCATTACAAACTTCTTCCCATACACCCCCGCCTATTCAGTGTTTTTTTATGCCTAATTTGGGGCCCCATTCACAATTCCAAAAAGTATCCTTTTTCACACAATTATATGCAAAGAATTCACAATCTTATACAAACCAGTAAGGATACCAGTCTTAATATAAGCTGGTGTCAAAACTAGTCTGTATTTACCAAAAACAAAACTTAAAACCAAGGGATATTAAACTGTGAAAATAAAATTGAAAAAAGTTTATTTCTCTTTTGTTATAATATTCACAATTTTCACAATTTCTAGAAAAATGTCGCTATTTTTCACAATGACACGGGCACAGGCTGCATTCAAAAAACATAGCAAGTTTTAGCAAACTTCATAGCTTTTATTAAACTGTTTCTGATTTTCACCAAATTTGACTTAGTAAGATACCATATAAGTTTGACAATTAACAATTAAAACCGAACCATGCATTTCAACCGATTTATTCCCCTTGATTATCAAGTCTTACCACATGAAAGCCATTATATCAATATAGCATCTTCAGGCCATCTTCGACCTCTTGTTTTGTATATATATATTGTACAGACAGGGTTCTCAATGCCTCTTTTTACACTTCTTAATACCACAGGCAGATGACCCCACCCTCCCCTATTACCCCTCCTCCCTCCCACACACACTCTCTACTACCCCTTCCCATCTGTTTCTCTACAACCAAGTAGAACAGTTTACACTTTCTCATGAGAACTTAAACTATATAAAGCTTTCCATGAACCGTATTCTTATTTCTGGTACTATGTCATTTATATGATTTCCATGCATACCTATAGGCTATACACTTATTCTTGCAGTATGAAGCTGTCAGAACTGTCAAGTGTGCTGGGACAGATACCAATATTCGAACGATCACTCTGTTGGATGAAGGCGAGGAGATGGATGTAACCCTTTGGAGGGAGTTGAGTAAAACCGATATTCCTCTTGGTCAATACATCCAGATTGTGTCTTGTATCACAAACGAGTATCAGAAAGTGTGGTCTTTAAATAGTACCAGAAATACAACCATTACGGTAAGTCTTCCCCTATTTCAGAAAATGTATAACTTCTACCTCTCCCTGGTCCTGGCCATTACTGAATCGATTATCAAATTGCCCCCATTTCACACACAGGCAGACGGCGCATATCCACCCCCTCCCCACACTCTCTACTACCCCACTTCCCATCTCTTTCTCTACAACCCCCTTAAATATGTTTTCAATGACATACTGTAAACTGTTCTAATTGGTTTTCAATGTAAAAAAAAAAAAAACACTCTCTATACCATAGAAAGTAGTCCGCACTTTCTCCGACCTTATCAGCCCTTTTTACGATTTTTGATATTTCATCTGGCTGCGTACGGTCAGAGGAACTCCTATCTCCCTCACGGAAGAGGAGCTACCCTCTTGGTTTTAAATCATATATATCGTCAGAGGAACTCCTATCTCCCTCACGGAAGAGGAGCTACCATCTTGGGTTTTAAATCAATATAGGTGTGAAAGCGCTAATTATTTTTCCATAGGCCACAATGTAAAAATGAGAACTTCTGCTGACTTCTTCAAATAAAGTATGGATAATGTAGCACTGTTATTTTCATGAAGTCCTACCTCTGTCCTTTTGAAAAATCACCAGAAACCATGGGGTCACAAGACATGTAAGAGAACCCCATCATGTTGACAACCGCAAGTCAAGGTCACAGCTGTTTCTTGCAGAGCTGCTCTCAATGTTTGTATCATGTGGCCCTGCATTCGAATTCTGCAACATTTTTAAAAAATAACCCATCAGAAGTCATAAATAAGCTTCTAATATATATAGCAACAAAATACAGCAACAATTTGCCAACCTTTTTCCACATAAAGTGTTTTTTATCAACAAAAAAGGGGACTACATTCGACTACACCTCGGAGATTTTTATGTTAATTGGTGGTAGTAAACCTATAAGAGGGTAAAAAATAAGTATTTAATGATGGTACATTGCTAGTTATGTTGTCAAATGTAAAACTAAACAATTAAAGCAAGTTTTGGTTCAAAATCTTGCATGGAAAAAAAAAAATGACTCTTTTGCTGCACCATATAAAAACAGGTTGGTGAGCTGTTCGGACAGTCAATTTGTCTAAAATCATGTAACTGCTGTTTTAATATTTTTTTCATAAAACGCGTTACACAGCTATGAACCTTATACACCAATGTCATTGTTAGATGTATAGCATCGCTTTAAAACATTTTTCATAAGCTCAATGTGTTATTACACTAGTTTAATATAATCGGACATCTGCAATTTTAATTAGATTTTTCCCTTTTTTCATGAAAATAACAAACTTAAAGCTAGTATTTGGACTCTGATGTAGTCAATAAGCTAGAAATTACCCTTAATGAGTTTTTGCAAACATTGTTTGATCTTTTTAAACTGCCAATTATAAAATCAAAACAACAGTATTCAATCAGTAGCCAGTAATTGGACCACAGGTGGCCATCATAACAGCCTTGTCAAACTTTGACACGTTTGACACAAGGTGGCAATTAACAGGTTACTACTCAAAACAATAATAGTTTTCTCTATTCTACTTCAGTGTGGCTAAAATAAAAATGCATTTCATTCAGTTGAGGATCTTGTATTAGCACGTGTTTTTTTTTTAAACACCACAATGCCTGCGACTAAGAGAAAAAAAATCGCAAAAAAAGTGGGATTTCAGAAAGGGAATTCTTTTAGCAAAGGTATGAAATTCAATTTTGTGAAGTCTAATACTGCAGATGCAAAGAAAACTTATGCAAGGCTCCCATTTGAGAGTTTTAGGGCTAGAGTTAATGAATCTTCTGGTGTTTTTACCTTCAATGATGTCGATGGTACTAGTACCAAAACTGTACCGTTGCGACCTCTATCTGGGCGCCAAAAGTTGATTGATAAATACGTCAACTCTGGGGACACCAAGTTTCATCCAGACTTGCTGACACACAAGCTGTACCGCCAATGTTCAATTCTGAAATAAGAAATCACATGGTTAAGAACTCAGACTGTGGTGGTGATTTGGTGTTTGATGCCGAACACTCAAAAAAATGGGGTCTCTGTTGGTCCGAACGTCTGAAGTGCACTAAATGTTTCTATGTTGGTGAATACTACAAGCTGTATGAAGAGATTAACATAAAAAAAGCAGGTAGAAAGGCTGCCAAGGCCAACATTGGTCTGCAGTTAGGTCTGCAAACAAGCTCAATTAGCAACACGGCTGCTTGTAGAATCTTGGTCCATACTGACATTATACCTCCATCTACAAACAGCATGCACAAAGCTGCCGTTAAGGTTAGTGAATCAATGGTCAAACTGAATAAGTCAAACATGCAAGAGTTAAGGCAAAATCTAATTCGAGAAAATGACAAATGTGGTAATAAAGAAAAACACTGTATTCGGGCCGAGGGAGACTCGTGTTATAATAATCCTCTATTTAATTCGGAGACTACGCCTTTTCAGGCTGATACGATAGTCGCTACGACAATGTGTGAAAATAACACAAAAGAAAAATTAATTATTGGAGTTCATGTTGGCAACAAACTATGCACTGTGGCTACCAGACTTTTAAATTCTGGCCAGATAGTAGAATGTCCAAACCACCCAGGAAACTGCACTTCTAATGTTGCCAAAACCGAGGCGATAGGAAATGAAAAAAAATGGAATAAAATAGTAGCTGATGAAATATCGCAAGATCTCAAGGTTACCTATTACACTGGGGATGGGGATTCCAAGGGTCATTCTGGGGTGGATTTGAGCCAGGGAAAGGGAGTAACACATCTAAAAGACACCAGACACTTGGCAAATTCTCTTAAAAGAGAGTTGTACAAGGCCCCTTTTAGTAAAAACATGTTAAAAGGCCCGGGTCTGACAAAATCTAACCTAAAAAACAGATTTGCTCTAGCGGTTAAAAACAGGTGCATGCGTGAACGGACAGCAGCACACAAAAAATTTAACAACAATGTTCCATGCATTGAGACAGCAATGAAAACAATAATACCTACTATTGTGATGTGCTTCAAGGGTTACTGCAGGGACTCGTGTAGTAAACACAGTCTTGTTTGCTGCGGCGACTACAGAAAGGCAAAATGCTACTTACCGCAGAATGGTAAAGTTCAAATGAGTAATACAGATGAAATCCTCCTTGAAAACTGCATTAAGATCCTTTTAGGACCTGGCAATGTAGAAAAGACTAAGTTCTTAACAAACACTCAAAAAAGTGAGGCTGTTAATAGAGCTTACCAGGCATGCCTTCCCAAGGCAGTGACTTTCCCTCGAACATGTACTGGCCGTATTCATTCGCAGGTCCTTAAATTGAATCTTGGGTACGCCGACTCCACTGTACTGAAAAATGAAACCATGGGTGCCAATCTGGTAAAAGGCTCGTCTGTTATCCAGCATGTAAAATGCACTCATGCGATTCATCTTTGACGTAAAAGCAAGCTGAGACAGCTAAAATCAAAAGCCTCACGCCATGCATCTCGAATGAGAAATTATCAGATTCATGCACAAGTACATTCTCGGGAACACTATGCCAAAGGCCTCACTGACCCCAAACTAGATATTTCCAAGATCAAGCATCTTGTTGACCATGCATATGCTTAGAGCTGTGTATCTAAAGCAATGTACTTACCGATAGTGACTTCTCAAGACGACCATGTCTATTTTATGGCGAAACCGAACCGTACGAGTGTCGGTACTGCGCTACTAAATGCATGTTGCGTATTGTACATGTATATAAAATGTAAATAGTGTAAATATAATGTAGAATGTACCTTTTAGATATACAATATATTACGTAGCGGCTACCAGACAGTCAGGGTACACACGGTCCCCGTGTCTGTGCCCAAAGCATTTCTCCCTTGTGCATTTTTGTCGATCATTATTAACCGACTGTGGTTCAAGGCTCAAATGCATAACTTTTAAACACAGGGAATGCTTGCAAAGATGTGACACATGTAACAGGGGGTCCAGGACAAAGTTGTTATGATGTAGCATCCATGAAACCCTGTGCACATACATGTATTTTGATGCATTATCAGTTGGAAGCTTTACTTTCAGCTTCCCATATACAGTATGGCCATCTGACATAGTGCCAGTCCATATAACACAACCTGTGTTCCCCAAAGGCACTGATCTGGCCTCTAAACGGTGTCTTAAGGTTGTTAAAAACTCTTCAGTTTGCATTTTTGTAAAGAAATTTGAGTAGCAGACGATAAATATTGAAATTGACTTTTGACCCGGAAATGCTTATAGGTGTGAAAGCGCTAATTATTTTTCCATAGGCCACAATGTAAAAATGAGAACTTCTGCTGACTTCTTGCAACTTCAAATAAAGTATGGATAATGTAGCACTGTTATTTTCATGAAGTCCTACCTCTGTCCTTTTGAAAAATCACCAGAAACCATGGGGTCACAAGACATGTAAGAGAACCCCATCATGTTGACAACCGCAAGTCAAGGTCACAGCTGTTTCTTGCAGAGCTGCTCTCAATGTTTGTATCATGTGGCCCTGCATTCGAATTCTGCAACATTTTTAAAAAATAACCCATCAGAAGTCATAAATAAGCTTCTAATATATATAGCAACAAAATACAGCAACAATTTGCCAACCTTTTTCCACATAAAGTGTTTTTTATCAACAAAAAAGGGGAACTACTTTTAGTAATAGGGACTACATTCGACTACACCTCGGAGATTTTTATGTTAATTGGTGGTAGTAAACCTATATCTATTCACTGGATTACCATTTCAACCCGATTATCAATATATTTATTTACTTATCTGAACCAAAATATTTGTTTTATTAACCTTAATATAGTTGTTATCAATATATTTATTTACCTATCTGAACCAGAATATTCCTTTTGGTACTAGCAATTCTGTGAAAAATATCCAACTGTTTATCTTTAAAGTTTAGACCCTTATTATGCTCCAGGAAGAGTTTGTTCCAATCCAAAAATCCCTCAATTCTGTCGGTTGATAGTGGACTTATTTGATGAGGGGAATATGAATGAATGAATGAATGGTGTTTTACGGGGAATATGAATGCCTTCACCTCTCGCGAGAATATCACGGGAATTTAATTAATATGCAAAACGACAATATGGCGGATATAAAGTACAGCTCATGTGAAACCCACACTTTACTCTTTCACGCCAAGTGAGGAATTTACAAATCGCGTAATTACGCGGAGTTTCGATGATAAAACAACTCAAGAGTGGGAAAAGCTTCCAGTGATCCAGTGTGATACATGTGATGAATGGTATCATGGGTCATGTATCAACGTAACTGCCACGGAGGCATTAAGCATTGACCGTTTCAAGTGTGAGCGTTGCAAACAGGGCGTGCCGGCACATAAGTGACATATAGTTTGTGTCGTTTCAGGTTGCCCAAAGGTGATCCGGGAAGGTTCGATGACTTCCTGACACAAGTGCGGCGATGGACCCGGGAGGAGAGGTTGTTGCCGGCATCCGGAATGGTTGGTAGGCTGATGCTCGCGGCTCGCTTCACCAGGATAGGGCAGGAGGAAGCCCTGTTGGGGCAGGTACGGTTGGCCCGCCAAGCAGGTAACTCCCGTTGGCTGTTGACCGTGGCGCGAGAGGCGGATCAACTTCAAGCCGCAGAGGCTAGTTGGATCCGGGTTCATATAGCCCCAGTGGGCGGGGGTCAACTAGGAAGAGGGGGGAAAGTTCAGGGCCCAGCCGGGATATGCGCCTGTTGCAGGACCCGTCTTTTCCCCGGGTAGTCAGTGATGCTGCTATGGGGCGGAGTAGAACTCCGCCTGGAGAGCAGAGTAGTGTGGGCGGCTCATGTATCAACGTAACTGCCACGGAGGCATTAAGCATTGACCGTTTCAAGTGTGAGCGTTGCAAACGGGGCGTGCCAGGTGTCTGGCCCCATTCAGGGAGTGGACGAGAAAGCCAGTCTCGGGGAGCCTCGCGAGGCAAAGGAGGTCCCCGGGAGCTTAGATTTGCTCATGGAGGGGTATTTATCGTCCGGAGCGGAAGGAGATGAGGCCGCGCTGTTGGCCTTGGACACCACCATCCCTGAGATAGCTGGGTTAGGAGACCTGGCCCAGCTATCCGTGGATGAGGCTGGTGCGGGGGTGGTCTGGCATCCGGTGGCGAGCTGGAAGTCGACTGTTGAGGAGGCGCCCCTAGTTGAGGGCGGAGACACAGGGTCTAGCCCGCCTAGAGGACAGGGCCGGAAAAGGCGAGGAATAAGAAAGCCGAGAGCTCGCCAGAGGAGGACATCTGGGAGTACTCCAGCCAATGAAGGTAGCCAATGTTGGTGTTGAGGCCAGCCGGTTCAGAGGGAGGCAACCAGCGCTCACACTGCAGGCCGAGTGGGGATCAGAGGCTGAGGACGCCGGAGGAATATGACCGGAGGCTGAGGAGACCGGAGGAGTATGACCGGAGGTTGAGGGGTCCGGAGAAATGTGATTTCAGGTCGGGTGCCGGTAGGCGGGAGCCGTCCGAAGTCCTGACTGTCAAGACGTAGTTTGATGTGTTGCCTAGAATAACATATATTACGAAGAATATCAAGACCTGACGGATACAGCACCATGTATAGGTAAGGAAACACTTTATATCTGATGTCAACACACCACGCGCAGCCAGTGTTTGTGATTTATGGCTTCTTTGTCCTGCTTTGGACAGCCAATTAGCCACGGGGTATTGCATTATTACTATTGGAGAAACCCTTTATCTTTTGATTGCAATAAACAACATGCAAATAAAACCCAACATAAGCGACTGTTCAATTACTTGTTTTTGGCATGGCTATATATGCAGGTCCTGTGATTTATGAACGAAATTAAAAATATTTTGCAAAGTTCTGTCATGGATATATAGGTCATGTGTATGTAGATCTATGGTTCTGTTAATTATTTTATCTATGCCGTAACAATTATCAACAGTAAAATACTTTTGTGATACATATTCGCTTGTGGAATATAATTAAGTGTAATAAGTAAAGTTAAATACTTTAAATAATTTATGAAACACGAGGATTCTGATCTTTGAGTAACGCACATCTACCTACTTTCGGTTTCAAGGTAACATTATAATGGCAATAAAAAAGCCACTTTACCCAGAAAAGGTCAATAGTCAGTCATAGGCGTAGCCAGTTTTCAAAATGTATACGCACACTGGGGGAGTGTGTGGGAGGGGGGCCCCCCTCCGGCTGGTGGGGGTCCGGGGATCTCTCCCGTGAACAAAAAATAAAATAAGGAAGGAAATTGTGCATTCTGGAGCATTCTGAGGCACCTTTCTGGCGTTAGGCATTTTTTGTATTACGCACGTGCGTATTGTGCGTATAGGGCGCTACGCCCTTGACAGTTATTACTAACACAACTAGAAACGGCACTCGCATGATATTTTTGCACGATACGCTCTAAAATGTGTGTAAAACAAATAAACACTGTATATTCACTATACAGAGTTAGTGTTGAGACACCCCGAACGCGAAATCTCGCGAAAAACGAGAGCGATATTTGATAATGGCAAAATCGAGAATGCAAGACCGTGCCAGCGGTGCACAGAAGATGGCGACGTTCACACGAGACTGGAATTCGTTGTTTTATTGCGCCTGGACAAAAACATTTTGGAGAGACTCGAGTCGATAGGTCGAGTGGGTGATTCAATAGACACTATATCTAATATTATCTAAACACGAGCTGTCCGCAAAAACGGTTAAATTGTATTTGCAAGTTCCTCGAGTGGCTCGACACCAAGCGTAGATGGATGAATGAATGAATGGTGTTTTGCGGCACACGGACATCATCCGACCGTAGGTAGTGGATAGCATAAAGAGTTCCTTGTTTTTAGTGATAAAAACAAAATACCAAGCACACTTATAGCAATGCAAATGCATCATGCACAGAAGCAATATATAACATACTGGCTGGATATGGATAATAAATAACAAATAAAATAATTCATAATCCTGTTTTGTTTATTTAAAGAACCTTGTCACTCAGTATCTATTTATAGAACGATTACGTTTCAATAATAGGATGTTGATACACTGACATTTAATACTATCTATCTGTACAGGATATTCGAGCTAAACACAGATTATTGGTTTTAATTTAAGGACTATGGATTTTTTGAATTGGGAAAACAAGTGGGTGGGGTACATCATATGAATATCTATGCCTTCAAGGATCGTTAATTAAAGGAACCTTTTTTTTAGATACCTTCGTTCCTTATATATATTCCAGATATTTCTATAAACTTACCTGAATAATACAGTCCAAATATCCAAGCAGATGCAACCATCATTAAAATCCTTTAAAACTTTAGCAATTTTTATTTCAAATCACCAACCCTCACAGAATTTTGCATTAAATGCAATTTTTATTTCAAATCACCAACCCTCACAGAATTTTACATTAAATGCAGACTTTCACTTTACACAATAAAGTAGTGCATGTGCTTGGTATGGTGGGCAGTAAGTGAAATAAATCAGTGTTTACAATGTTTTTAAAATTTCAGTGTAATTCTTGTATGGACAAGTTCATTTTGTGACAGAAAATTGAACAGACCATATGGTTTACAGACAGACATTGGCAAAGCATATAGATAGTATTACAAAACGAAGAACATATTCAATATATAAATCAATGAATATCAATGCACCACTGCTCAAGTCTGTTTGGAGATCTGAAACTTCATATGCTGTGTCTTCCTGGTCATAAAGAACTTCATATACAGCTGCGGGTCTCTACCGTTCTTCACATCCGAGTACAGTACCTGCAAAATAAACAGTCTTCTTCACATGGAGTAGGGGAGACCGGGCCACCATGGGACAAAAATCACATTTTGCTATTCCTACCACAGTTGTTTGAAGACAGCGGAAGTAAAATGCAGCTTAAGTATAGCATAATATGTGCTTAACATTTTATTATATTAAGTATTACCATACCATGAATAGTTTGAAAGATACACGCCTCTTAAGAAGGTCGGTAGATTGTCCCATGGTACCCCCAATAGTTGGACACCATGGGACAAACTATTTTATTTGACGTGAAATCGTTCAATAACAAATCAAAAGGTACTATAGGACAAACTATTTAATTCAACGTGAAACTGTTTGTTAACAAAGAAAATCAGAACAGGATAACTTTAACTTTGACTACACAGTCACAGTGCGCACAAACACGAGTTTTGTGGTCATTCATAGAACTTCTGATTCTGAAAGTCTGACTAAGTCAACTAAAAATAACCAGTTAAGTCGATGTGAAACCTTAACTGTTTTGCAGCCCGTGCTGTACCACCTACAGAAGTTGGTGGTGGTAGTTTCATTACTATATCCTCAAACTCTATATCATCAACATCTTCCTTTTCGGGATAGGTAAATTGTGATACTTTTTCTTTCGTGAGTTGGCGTTTTAAAAATGTTATCTCATAGGTCACTGTGTCTTTCAATAGTTGGAGGTATTTGCCTACATAATAATTCGTGCATTTCTTTGTGTTGTACTTGACAACGACAAAATCTCCAACATTTAAATCTTCCGGTGTGATATTCATATGACATCCATCAACACAATTATCATCTATATCAACATCCAAATCCGAATCTGACCCAAAAACATCATCGATTAAATTGTTCCCATGCCCAGTCTCAGTTTCGGACTCGCTGTCTGAACTCTCTACAATTTTTGTTTCATTTGTCTTTTGAATTTTGGCTTTACACTCAATTCTTTTCTTGGCGCGTTTTGGGGGCTTTAACTGATCCAGAATCGATCTTCGTACAGGTGTGTCTGTAATGATCAGAGTTTTCTTTTTCTTTCTGTTAGATGTCACTTTTCTGCGTCCAGCCTTCGGAAATGGGCGAATTTTGCTCGGTGGAATGTGCTGTGTCGAGGTCGATGTACTGGGTGTTTGCGACTGATCCATGGGTGTCACATCAGATACCTGAATAGGTAAAACACAGAAAAAAACATTATACAATTAATAATTGCGTACTGTTTCTAGTAATTGCCCTGAAAGTTTGTTTATTTGATGAATTTTTTGTATTAATGTTGATTCTTCTTTTGTTGATATTAACTACTGAATGGCTGGACCATAACTTGATCTGTTCTGCTTCCGAGTTGATAATTTGTCACAAAATGCCTGATGTTCAGAAATACTAGATTCAGCGTGGTTGACAACAATCATAGGCTGGGTCTCTGCTACAGATACCGACTGGTACACATATTTGTATATTTATTAAGTACATGTAATTACTTGGTAAACTTGCTTATTCAATATTGAGGTTAAATTAAATAATAGTTTAATATTAATACACATCTTACATATGAATTAACCTGATTATTTTAGAAGTTTATATTATAAAAATCGAAACCTTATTTGAAATACCGTCAGAAGCATCATGATCAGTCACGTCATTCATGGACTGTTCCTCTGGCATAAACTGGGTGGCCTGATGAGTGTCTGGCATGGACTAGTCAGCTTGGATTTCTGATATGGACTGTGAAGCTTCTGCTGTCTTACCCTCTAATATGGACTGTGGCTAGTATGGACTGAAGTAATATAAAAGAACACATTTTATTCATAGTGTTGAAACTATATTTGTATTGGATTTTATCATAAGATATTGCTGTTTACACAATGAACTAGATTTCGACCCGGCGAGATCCGTTTTTAAAACAAATTGAGAAGTTAAACATTATTATTAAGTATGTGAAATATGTAGAAACTTTGCAACTTGCATTTTTATCTAGTCTTATATTGTGTAGGCCTATTTATAAATATGTTCTGTGTGTACTATATTGTATATGTTTGAATATATATTTCTTTGTAAACATGATGATACGGAGTGAATGAAGATTATCTATCCATCTGACATCCTTATAATTTACTTATACGGTTACTAGTGTTAAGTGTGTACTTACTTGCATCAGAATAGGTTCACTTCTGTCAGTTACTGCAGATGGTAGAAATTCCTCTTCTCGAAATACGTTCCGATCAAACGGAAATATACCAGTAGCTCTGAACCCATTGATAATGTTTTCTGGTGTGAATGCTCGAGGGTAGGCTGTACCTAGCAGTGAAGCTGTCTCGTAAATGCTAATTGTCCTCCCAGGGTGAGCTAGTTGCCATGAGTCGCATGCAGCATAGTAATATCTTTTCAGGGGACCGTACACAGTCCTGTCTAGTGGCTGCATCTTATGACTGCAGTGGGGTGGTAAGGTTAATATTGTTAAACCATTTGCTCTTGCCAAATCTATCACTTCAATAGAAATATGACTTTCATGATTGTCAGTAATCAAAAGAACGGGATTGTTATGTGAACAATGGCTAAACTTGATGAAGTGATTTAGCCAAATCACATAATTTTCTTTGGTCATCCATCCGGATTGGTAGGCTACACCTTTAGTTCCTGTCGGTGCACCATTGATCATGTGACTTTTGAAATTAACCCTGGGGAAAATAAGAAATGGAGGAATGGAATTTCCAGTTGCATTTATAGCCCATTCATGGTTTCGAGCTGGCCCTGTTCTGCCGATGTCACCTGGCCAACTTGCTTTACCCCTTTCCCAGCTATGATCTTTGGTGGGTTGTGGACAGTCACTAGCGCTGTTTCATCGGCATTGTATATTCTATCTGCCGAGAAATCATGCCGCCTGACAACAGTCTCCAGATTATCAAAGAACTCTCCAACATTCTTGCGGTTGAAGCTAGTAGCGCGGCTAAGACTGACGGCTTCAGGGGATCGTATTGACAAGTATACATGGCGCTTCATAAACCCGTACAGCCATTCAACGCCTGCCTCTTTGTTCTCTTTCCAAGTTTCGGGCATAATTTTCTCATTCTTAAGTGCATATTCATATGCCAATTTTCAGGTGGCCACAGTTGTCAAAACCATGATGAAGTCGTGAAGCAGCTAACAAATAATCAGCAAGTTCCTTCTCTTCACTGTCTGTAAAGATTCGTCGATGATCAAAAGATGCCCTCATGCTAATGTTGATGCCTTCAGCTCTAGCGTTTGTAACATATCTTTGAAGCGTATATTAGCTTTTATATAATATTGGGGTACCATGGGACAGTGTCCCATCGTGCCCAATGTGAAGTGTCCCATGGTGGCCCCACCCACTATTTTCTTTCAGTATTTCTCAAGGACAAACAAATACATACTTTTAACTTTGCCAATAAAGTTTGCACAAGTGATTGATGTCTATGTTAGTAAATGTTTGTCTTTTGATACATCTTCATAAAAAGTTTAAGGAGTTTAAGGAGACATTATTCCCATTTTCAAATATTTACTTAATACACAGAAAAAGTTTTTTTACTCACCAACTTCTTCATTTGAACTTGTGCCGCCATTAAACTCTAAGTGATAAAGAAGCGTTATAATTTCATTCCTCTGGGTGACTCTGATACATTTTCTATTCTTAGTTACAAAAGTTATTAATACTGTCCCATGGTACCCATGTCCCATGGTGGCCCGGTCTCCCCTACTGTACCTGCATAATAAACAGTGCATGCACGGGTGACAATCTCTTCTCATGGTTGAGTTTCTAACTTCTCCATGTTGGTTGGACCTGCTGTATGTTTTTCAAAAATGATAGATATTTCAATTACCAGGGCATTTAACTGAATTTCACTAGATTACCGGTACGTGTTTTTTCGACTAAACTGTTTTGCACATTGAGAGAACTAAAGGCATAACATGATAATATATTGTCAAGTTGAAGTATGATATCAGGGAAATCTTGTTCCTGTTGTTCAATTTTGGGAAACAGTATGAAAGCCAAATTAATGATATTAGCTGCCTGTAATGAACAACACCAGTTGAAATTGTTTCATATATTTATGGCATTTATTAACCCGAACATTATATTATTTTCAGTCAGTAAAACAAAACGTTTCATTTCCAGTACCTTTGAACCACTGTGTTTCCTTTGTAGATTCGTCAACACACCATTCATGTGAAATTCTTCTTCCGACAAATTTGCTGTACACTTTTCTCTTCTCTCGTGGATGACTCTGTAAGCAGTTACGGTTTAGGGTATTTTATAATGGCTGTAGTAAATGCTTTAAGTTTAAAGGTGTTTGTTTGTTAAACTTTATATCTTTGTTTACTCTGATTTCACTATATATTTATATTGTAGGTGGATAAAATATGTTGTTTAAAATATTTACAAGTCGATCTGTACATCAAGCAGAAGCAGAAGCATGTATTTCTAAAGAAAATGAAGTTAATGGAACAGCATTTGGAAGAGGTTTACACTTTATGTGCCAGTGTACATGTGACATACTCATGAATATGCATATGTATACATATATTATATTATTTATTTAGTTTCTATTTAGTTTACAAAAGCATATATTTATTAGAAATATAAAAAGATCGGACAGGGAAAGTAGCATTCAAGGAGGACAGTCAACCACAAAACACAGAAACAAACGCGCAAACAGACAAAAAGAAGGCAGAAGCAATAATAAATGCAAACGACATCACAAACACAAAAGGGTTGACAATAGGGCTACCGCCTTGGAACGGTCAGTGGCAAAGTAGGCCACTGGGGGTTTAAACCTGTTCTAGGGTGCACCAAACCTCACACTTACCCTACTGTCATCCCATTAAAACAGGACAGTGTAAATAAAGAAATCCCCGCCATGATCTAATCTCTAACCAACAAGGCAGCATCAATAGGCAATATAAGTAAAACACAAATATGCTCGTGTAAATATAATACAAAAAACAATCGCCTAAAAAGCCACAATGAAGGTACTCAATGACTTGGCAAGAAAGATCATGGACACACATTAAACGCCACCGTCCCAATGGGCTTTAGGTAGGCGTCATCATAGGGTCCACAGCCTGTCCGGTCATCGTACAATTAAAGAGGAAAACATAGTCGCGAACTGTAAAAGGGTCCACCACCAAGCATGCAGTACGTTGCAAAATGATAGGGTCATAACCTCTTTTGATAAACTTTTTAACAAGTTTAACAAAGATAGTATGAAAGTGATAATGACCAAGAATCTTACGAAGTTTATAAATCACATCACCATAGAAGTCAGGTTGTGATAGTCCTTGTCGCAGAAGAGTCCTTAAATTACTTTTATATTTGGAAAGAAGATCAGGGTTACGATAATACAATTTTGCAAAGGATTTACGAAGTTTATGGTAACAGTAACCCTGATTGAGTAACTTTTTAGTTATACAAAGATTACGAATATTAAAGTCCTCAACTCGAGTACAAGCTCTAGAAAAACGAATAAGTTGAGACACATACACCCCATAAGAAGTTGCTCGGGGAACATCCCCATCCAAGTGGGGATAATTAACAATGTCAAAATTAAAATCATCTCTCTTGTCATAGATTTTGCTAATTATTTTATTAGTCCGAATTGTTCATCATGTCGCCAAAGCGAAGGTTAGTTATTTGACAATACGTTATCATAGTAAAGGGAGTAGGTACTATAACGGCCAATTTTGGCCCAATCTTAAAATTTAGCAATATGTAGGTTTTTGCTTTTTGACATGTATATTCTTTGATAAAAAAAAAATATTTTGGCAAAATAAAACCTTCTTACTATTTTTTCAGCGTCATTTATTACCGAACTAATTTCCTTAAAAAACACCTAAAAAATGGGGGTATGGGAAGCAGACAGATAATAACTTTCAAGCAAGTTTTGATATTCAATACAGATAATGAACTATTACAAAGTAAATGGTTATGTAATGTTTTCGTGTGTTGAAATTAAAAAAATAAATATGTGTATATCAAGACAGATACCTCATAAAGGGAGATAACTCATAAATTCAATAAAATTATCTTATCTTTTATGGTGTTTAGGTAATATATATATATATATATATATATATATATATATATAGTTATATGCTGAACAAATGCCAAATTTGCTCCTACATCTTTTACTTAATCAATTAATTACATTTCAAAATACATATATTAGTTTTGCCTTTTTTAATTAATATACATAGTTAACATATTTGTGTAGAGAACTTACTTGAGCCAATCACAATATAGGCAAAATTCTTAACTTCACACAATTTCTTTAAAGCTACGATTTGCAAAAGCAAGTATGGTTAAAATAAAAGTAATCAATTACTTATGTTTGAAAAAATATTGTATCATTTAATTTAAACAAATAATTTAAATATAAAAATATTAAAATTACCATGGCAACCATTTTTATAAAAGTGCTTAACAGATCAATACTCGATCAATAATTGTAATTAATTATTATCAATAATCGATCTATAATTGTAATTAATTATTGTATTTAAAGTAGATATTTTATAAATAACAATTAAACAGAATTGATTACTAGTATCTGCTCGAATATATCTGCTGCGCATGCCCACACTTATTTAGCGCTGGTTTTAATCAGAGGACTGTGGACTTATTTAACTCTGAGATTTGAGAATGGTTCACTCTTCACAGTAATCACTGATGTCATCACCATTTTGTAATCTTTTCTGATTCCCTTTCATCTCTTCAAGCACTGGGTAATATGAAACATGATAACCCAGTTGTGCTTCAACTTTTAGAAAAGTACAATTCTCTTATAATTGATAATGTTATTATTTTCTGCTGGCTTCCAAGCCATGTAGGAATACGTGGTAATGATAGAGCTGATAGTGCTGCTAAGGCAGCATTAGATTTGCATATATCTAATACCAAATTACCTTATACTGATTTTAAAAGTTGTATTAACACATATATTCGTAACTCTTGGCAAACCGCTTGGGATTTGTCAGTTAACAATAAACTCCATTCAATTAAACCGTTATTCGGAGAATGGCGTTCTTCTAGTAGACCCGTTCGTCGAGAGGAAGTTGTCCTAGCCCGGTGCAGGATAGGGCATACACGTTATACTCATTCATATTTATTACAAGGTGAGCAATTACCAGAATGTATACCCTGCTTTGCACCGTTAACGGTCAAACACATCTTATTGGAATGTGTAGACTTTGATCCTATGCGTCAAAGGTACTACAATGTTAATACTATGAAAGAGTTATTTGATACAGTAGATTTTAGTCTTGTTTTAGATTTCCTGAAAGAGATCAGACTATATAAATCATTGTAATGTGTTCTTATATATATATACTTGTTTATATACCCGTTGACGGGCATTCGTTGATTTACATACATAGTTTATATTACACCTTATCATCCCTTATTTTTTTTAATAGTTTTATCTTTATATATTTACATTAATTTTTAATTAATACTTCATTTCTTCTTTTTTCATCAGTTTTTGCGCACAATATGACCTATTTATGTGTCGACGTGCCGTAAAACACCATTCATTCATTCATTCTGTTGTCATCATCAACCAACACTGGCTCTGGTAAGTCTTTTGCATCCTGCAGATACATTGTCCAATCAGTGTACGAACTGACTGAAATACTGTGGTGGCGTGCATAACCTAAGTACCAAATAACTGCTGACACATGTGCGCATGCGCCCACAACATGAGCACCTGCCCTGCATTTACATTACCATCCGGTTACCATTACTTCATTGAATTGTACCCAAAGCTTGTCGGATTTGCTCGACACATGTCTACTATAAGCAATCCTGGCCTCCATTTGTGGAACAGAAGATCGTAGTGCCCATTGTCTTCCAGATGTTCGCGAGTGTAGCACTTTGCTAACTTCAGTTGATATACCCCAAGGGTTATGTTTCTTAAGTCTTCCTCATCGATGTTCGAAAATTTTGTCAAGCTGATTTCATCTGCTGCTTTCCAGCATGTCTTTAGTCTATCGAGACCTTCTTCCTCAACAAGCATTAAGTTGTTGCTCTATTTCGCCAAAAATAACATGTTGATGCCAAGAAGCTCGTCATCTTGTTGGGTGACGCTTAGAGGCTTACAGTATTTGTTCATTATAGGACACACAAGTCTTACATAATCACCTATGTAAGGAATTTGAGTATTTACAACTATATTGTCTAAATACTTCCATTTTTCAGACGCCCATTCACTGATTCTACCACCCATCTTAATTTTGTCACAAGCCTGGATGAATTGCTTTCTTCAGTTGAATGTTGTTTTTGACCCTTCTTGAGAAATTCTGGCATTTCTGTAAGGATACCCAAGTCGTGCATTGCTTCTATTGCGTCCCTGAACCCCCGATCTACAATGAACACATCATCTTCCTGGAGACAATCTTTTAATCTTTCCTATTATTTGCGAAAGCTTTGATTTATAGAAAGAAAAAAAGTGTTATTTGAGGTTCTTTAAAGCATGCTTTTATAGGTAAGTTATACTATAAAACAATACGAGTGTTTCCTGTGTGAGAATTAATAAAAACATAGGAATATGCACACGTAGCGGAGACCGGACGTGACCTATATTTCATAGAAAGCAGGTCA
>JAWPHD010018578.1:0-39278 GCA_037043455.1 Cyrtodaria siliqua
ATAAAAATAATTTGGAATATATGGACTAGTACAAACTAAACAAGAGGCCCAAGAGGGCCTGTGGACGCTCTACTGGCTTATATGGGTCTTATAACATCAATGAAGCGAGTGACTATCTTCTTAAAGAGTCAAAATATAGCATTTTTAACTAAATCAAGAGCCATAACTCCGCCATTACCGGTCCGATCTGGCTGGTTTTCGAACTTGGCCAGTAAAGATAATAAAAATAAAATAATTTTTTTTAAAAAATAAATAAAAATAAATAAATAAATCAATAAAAAGAAAATTAATGAAAAAATAAAAAATAAGAAATATAATAAATAATAAAAGAAAAAAAAATGTTAAAAAATCTGGTAAAGTTTGGTAAAGATCAGATGAAAAATGAAGGCCTTAACGAGGCAAAATATAGCATTTTTAACGAAAATCAAGGGCCATAACTCGCTGTTACTGGTCCGATTTGGGCTGGTTTTCGAACTTGTCCGAGCTTTCATTGACATTAACAATCTGATAAAGATTGGTAAAGATCAGATGAAAATGAAGGGCCCTATCGTCTTAAACAAGACAAAAGTTAACGACGGAGAACGGCACGGACGGACGGCGGACAACTCGGCATCACATAAGCTCTCATGTGAAAGGATTAGAACAACAGCAAACACTCCCGCAGAGGACTCTTTGAGTTTTTCTATATCTAATTGAAGTCTTAAGTGGTGAAGTATTTCAGGTGATACTTGAGTGGTGGCAAAAAAAAATGATCATGGAAATATGGAGCGTTTACAACAGAATTCATGGAAATATGGAGCGTTTACAACAGAATTCATGGAAATATGGAGCGTTTTACAACAGAATTCATGGAAATATGGAGCATTTACAACAGAATTCATGGAAATATGGAGCGTTTACAACAGAATTTGCATAGGCTCATTCTGCATATTTTTATCTTGATGTAACTGGAGAATGGGCCTGAAATTTTCATTCCTGTTGGCGCAATATCAGATTTTTGTGTTAGTGTGCCATAATGATTGTAATTCAATGCAGGGTGACCTCTTCCTTCAATGTTTGTGGTTATCCTGACAAAGGGACACAGTGCATGTGGTTTTAATTGAAAAGTTTGATGTGTGATCAAAAAAACAAGGAAACATTGTATATTAAAGAGTTAGGCCAAAACAAAATAACTGTGTGGTTCCTATTACATGCTTTTAAAATTTACATGCATTTAAAGATTTTATATTTTTATGTGCCCAAAGGTAAATCCCACAAAGTGGTACATTTTTCTTTTTGAACTGCCATTAAATTCTGTCAAACATCTTGTTTCTATTTAGTAACAAGAGGGCCTGTGGATGCTCTACTGGCTAAACCGGCTCTTATATCAAGGGTTGTCGTCATAATATTTCCATCAGTACTTATTTTAAAACATTGCAAAAAATCCCACAAAACAACACCCACAACAGAAACTTAAACCCCTGACCCGGGCCATACTAACAATTTAAACAAGAAGCCCTAGTTCTAATTTGGTATGGTTATTTATGGACTCGCGGCATAACAATTGTATAAAATAGGTTTTGACCGCCTGTAGAGGGGCTCCTTTATGCAGGCGGTCAAAATCCATTTTACTATAATTGTTGTACCTTAAGTCCCTAAATAACCATACTAAATTAGAACTAGGGGTTGTTTTTAGTAAAAACAGATGCCATAAATCCGCCAAATATCATTAAAAACAGTCTATTAAATCATTTTAGATTTATTTAGTTTTTAGAATTTTGTGATTCTTGGTTTCAAGAAACTCATTACTCAATGAGTGATACAAACAGACTTAATCTGTATCTCACAGCAATTAAAATGCTCATTCAGTTCCGAGAACACACTGAGTTGCATCATAATAGCATGCCGTGATGTCATGATAGCATGACGGGATGTCATAATACCAGGGTGTGATGACATAATATCAGAAAGTGATGTCATGATAGAAGCAACCAGATGAAAATATGAATGAAGCATTCCGATTGGTTCAGTGATAAAAATTGGACCAATGAAACAAGTTAATTTAAAGCTCATTACATTCTCAGAACACACAGGGTTTACTGGACATTGAGTAATGAGGTTCTTGAAACCCAGAAACACAACATTCTAGTAATAAAATAATTTTAAAATGATTTAATAGACTGTTTAAAATGGAACACGATAAAGACGTGCAAGTAGGCTTGGTAAAGGTAATTCCTACCAAGTTTCATGGAATTCCAGGCAGTGGATCAGGAGATTGTCATGATAAAGCTTATGTATTAAAACCGTTAAAGGGCCTACTCCGCCAAAAAACATTCAAGAAAATGAAGGCCTTATCATAACAATCTGGTAAAGTTTGGTAAAGATCGGATGAAAAATGAAGGTGCTAGAGTGTTAACATATTTTTCAATAATTCAAGGACCATAAGTTTGGTTTTACTGGTCCAATCTGGCTGGTTTTTGAACTTGACCGAGCTTTCATCAATGTCAACAATCTGGCTAAGTTTGGTAAAGGTAGAATGCAAAATGGAGGCGCTAGAGTGTTGACAAAAACTATGGCAATTTTCGTTAATTGAAGGGCAGTTAAGTCCAGTGTTACTTGTCTGATCTGGCTGTTTTTTTAACTCGTCTGAGCTTTAATAGATATTAACAATCTGGTCAAGTTTGGTAAAGATCGTATGGAAAATGGAGGCACGAGAGTGTGACAAGACAAAATATAGCTTTTTTTTTTAATTAAAGGGCAATAACTCCGGTGTTACTGGTTTGATATAGCTATTTTTCGAACTCATCCGAGCTTTCATTGATATTAATATTCTAGTAAAGTTTGGTAAAGATCGGATTAAAAATGGAGGCACTAGAGTGTTGACAAAACAAAATATAGCAAATTACGTCAATTCAAGGACAATAACTCCAGTGTTACAGGTCCGATCTGGGTGGTTTTCAACCTGTCCGAGCTTTCATTGATATTAATAATCTGGTAAAGTTTCGTAAACATCGGATGAAAAATAAAGGTGCTTCAGCGTTGACATGAAAAAGTTTTAACGGACGACGGACAAAAGACCTTTGCATAAGCCCTACTGGCCAGTAGAGCTAAAAATTCAATAATGGTAGTATTGTAATGTTTGTCAACGTAATTATTTGTATGTTATAGCCTAAAAGTTATGGCTCAAGTACCTTTGGGCTCAAGTACCTTTGGTCGCTAGGCTGGTCGGATAACTGGAACCACACAATTATTTAATCTTGGCCTATTTGTTTTTAATTATTTCCCCATCACATATAGTAATACAAGCATGTTTAACACAATACAGCAATTTAACAAATTATGTGCTTTTACACAAAATAAACAATACCATCATATTCTCCCTCAATTTAACAATCTACAAAACTGAAACACCTTTCAATAATATATATTTATAACAATTTGGTATCTATGCACAGGTACAAAAATGAAACACCTTTTAATAATATATATATAAAATAATTTGGAATATATGGACTAGTACAAACTAAACAAGAGGCCCAAGAGGGCCTGTGGACGCTCTACTGGCTTATATGGGTCTTATAACATCAATGAAGCGAGTGACTATCTTCTTAAAGAGTCAAAATATAGCATTTTTAACTAAATCAAGAGCCATAACTCCGCCATTACCGGTCCGATCTGGCTGGTTTTCGAACTTGGCCAGTAAAGATAATAAAAATAAAATAATTTTTTTTAAAAAATAAATAAAAATAAATAAATAAATCAATAAAAAGAAAATTAATGAAAAAATAAAAAATAAAGAAATATAATAATAATAAAAAAAAAAAAGAGTAAAAAAATCTGGTAAAGTTTGGTAAAGATCAGATGAAAAATGAAGGCCTTAACGAGGCAAAATATAGCATTTTTAACGAAATCAAGGGCCATAACTCCGCTGTTACTGGTCCGATTTGGCTGGTTTTCGAACTTGTCCGAGCTATTATTGACATTAACAATCTGGTAAAGTTTGGTAAAGATCAGATGAAACATGAAGGCCCTATCGTCTTAACGAGACAAAAGTTAACGACGGACAACGGACAACAGACGGACGGACGACGGACAGACGACGGACGGACGACGGACATCTCGGCATCCCATAAGCTCTGCTGGCCTTCAGCCAGTAGAGCTAAAAACCTTTTAATAATATATATATATAAAATAATTTGGTATATATGCACTGGTACAAAACTAAAACACCTTTTAATAAAATATATATACACTCAAGAGATATGAAAACGCAACACGGGAATTTCCGCTATATATTGTATATACTGCACACTCAATTGCACATAATATTCCAAAGAAATCCCAAGATGTTTTGTAAAAACAAAGTTGCAGTTAAATAGAGAAAGGGCACAACTGTGATGTTGTAGACGTTTTAATCACACTACACCATGTAACAAGAACTTCATAAATGTTGAAGTTGCTCTTTGAAAAACTGAGCCAGTTCAGTACTGTATTTAACGTAAATAGTTTCCAAAATGTTCCATCCTAAGTTTGCTCACATGCTTGAGCCAAACGCGTACTCTGTCAATAATGAAACTTTGAAGGAATACTGTTTGCTGTATTATTTGTTGTTTTAGTATTTTTTTCAAAAGGAAAGGTCTTACTTAGCCATGTGCCATTCAATTAAAAGCAGCATATTGTACATACAATATATAGCGGAAATTCCCGTGTTGCGTTTTCATATCTCTTGAGTGTATAATAATTTGGTATATATGCACTAGTACATAATACTACAATTTTATTTAATAATAAGAAGCACCAGTAGTGTTGTTACAAAGGCCAGATTACTATCTAACAGCAAACATCTAATCAAGACAAACATGGGTACCAAGTTTTGAAAGCTTTCGATCAAATGCTTTTGAGAAATGAGGAAAAATAATAACTTTAACTGAAAATTCTAAATAGAAAAGGGTGATAATTCTGGTAAAATGCAAGACAGAGTTATGCTACTTGTCACACAAGGTTAACTTATGATGAGAAATATGTGTGTCAAGTTTAACAATACATTAAATTGCGTTGAGCGACTCTGGATGGACCGAAGAAAATCCCCAAATTATAGGCCTTGCTAATAAATTCATAATTCTCTCACCATTTCAACATCCAAATAAACTGAGCAAACAGTGGCAACTACTAGTATTGAACATATTACAAACTGACAAAATCATACAAGCGCACATAGTATTTGACCAGATCAAATTATGTTTTTTCAATATTGAACGCCTGTTGGAATCAGCTGTCTCGCCTTTCAGCGCTTTGTTAATAATTATCTTGACCAAAGACTTAATAAACCCGAGATTTGTAACGTTAGCTTTCAGATAGAAATGTTTACTAAAAAATTTAACAAATGTTATTTTAAAATGTTCGACTATGGACTATTTTATGCTACTTCCTGTTGTTATTGTTGTTTTGCTGAAATTTGAAACTGTATAGAATTTCGTAATTTTTTTCAGCAGGAGTCTGCAACTGGTCTCAAATTAAAGAGAATAAAACTCTGTGTGTAGCAATTTATTATAAGCTTTGTCTTAAAAATATAAGAAGAGCAAACTCAATATGCCCATAAACATTGTCCCCAAGTTTCATCAAGGTCGGATTATAAATTTTAAAGTTATGGAGTGGAAACAGCAAATATCATCAATTTTAAAAAATAAGGGCCATAACTCTGCCGTTTCTGGAGCAATAGCATTGGTTATCGAACTTGACC
Source organism: Cyrtodaria siliqua (assembly GCA_037043455.1). Lineage (NCBI taxonomy): Eukaryota > Metazoa > Mollusca > Bivalvia > Adapedonta > Hiatellidae > Cyrtodaria > Cyrtodaria siliqua. Next base: position 5,720 of record JAWPHD010018578.1, read on the forward strand.
TAGCTATTGTGGCCATAAACATATTTTTCAAGTTTCATCCAAATTGGATTAAAATTACACCAGTTATGAAGAGACACAGTCCATTTTTAACAACTTCAGTGTTTCTTGAGCAATAGCAATGGTTATCGAACTTGAGCGATTAAACATTGTATCCATTGTATCTACGTTTCAAGATTGGATTAAATTTGCTCCAGCGGACACAATCAATTTTGACAATTTTCAACAATCCAAAGACCATAACTCCGGTGTTTCATGATCAATAGTGTTGGTTATGGCACTTGACTGAGCTATTGTAGCCATTAACATTGTGTTTCATCAAGGTTGGATTAAAACTACTCCAGTTATGGGGCAGACAGTACACTGCCGGACGCTGGCCCATCTGACCCTCCTGCGTGATCACATAATACGTCCCGTCAAGACGGGCGTAAAAAAAAAAGTCCCGTCAAGAGAGGTTGTATCAAAATGTGTTGGGTGACAGGACAAAAATTTGCTACGCAACTTCACTTTGTGAAGTATAATAAAGAACTTAATTTTGCAGTTTTACCACGTGTCATACGAGATTATGTGAAATTTGAGTAAATACACATCAACTTCTTAGATCTTTGCCTTGACAGAATAAAAGGTAACTTTTATTAAATGAGAAACAAACAGATGTGCAATAAATCCAAAATAATATAAATGACTATTGGCGGTAAAGTCTAAATGATGAATCCAAACAAAAATATACAAATATAACGTAATAAACTCTTTGGAATGTCTTACTAACGAATACAAGTTTGGAAACTGCCAGAAAGGCAGCCTCTATTTAGGGCTATTTCATTAAAACATACCCGGGACGGCAATTAAATAAAAATCTATGGGTGAACTCGATTTCCCGAACTGTGGTTCTATGCCTGTGTGGTTTAAAACGAATTTCGCATCTATGCATGGGTGTAATATTTTCACACATCAGCGTAAAAAAGGCCGCGATCGCCGCCTGGACAATCTCAAGACAATCAGACTTTTCAAACCAAAATCCAACCAGAAATCGTGTTTTATTGTGTTTTTAAAACGTATTTGTTGAAAATCAAACAGTTCTCTCCCTTTGATTAAGTTCATCAATTTGAAAGCGCGCATTTCATTGGTTGATTGCATGATTTAAACCAATCACATTACAGCTTTCATATTGACATTGAGTGGTCACGCAAATTTGTCACGTTGGAATTGAATTGAATTGGGTTTTAAGACGCACCAACACATGAAAGGTTATATGGCGCCTAACAGGCATGAACATGCCAGGCTCACCCTCTATGTACATCGAGATAAAATATGGAATATGGGCCTAGAACCTTCTCACCCTGAACTGCAGAGTTGCTGCAAATTCTATCGTAGACACTCCATTTACGTTGGAGCCACGTTTATAGTTTTTCTGCCAATGCTCTTTTGATATGAGCGAGATGGCACCTGAAACAATGCAGGGATCATGATGAAGACCTTTAATGAACATGATTTTTTTTTTATAAAATGAACATGAATTTGGCATGATTCTACCCCTCTGCCTACCACTCCAAAGGGATCTGCAGTGGCCCTATTCTTTGCCCCGTGACCAAACGTGGCCCCCCCCCCCATATTCTTATTTTTCGACGAATTGCTGTATAATCTTTTTTTATTTTTAGCAAGTCTGTATCATAAAAAAAGCTTAACGATGAACGCTTATTTACAAATGCAAGCTGCTAAATAATATCGGGAACACGCACCTGTTTTGGATGGTTTAATTTGCGGGACCCTGTACGGATTTCGACGTGATTCGCGGCGTGATCCTAAAACTGTATAAGAAAATAATATTGTTTTTGTTATATGATGCAATGGATAAATAAAAGGAAAATAGAACCTTATCATGTGTTTTTTTTAACCTATTTAAGTGGGGCCGAAATTCAGCCTCTTCCCAATTGCAAAAACCTCTTTATTTTCCCAATTCTGGGTAAAAAAAAGTTTTTAGAAAGTTACTTTCCATTGTTTTTTTGTATGTTGCATGTTAAATACATTGCTAAATTCAATACCTTATTGATATTATACCTAAAGCATACATTTTAATAAATTTTCTCTTTAAAACCAATGCCTTAGATAGGGAAAAACATGCTTTTTTCCCACAATTTTGACAATCTCGTACTTCTTTTTCCCAAAATCAGCAGGCCTAGGACTTTTCCCAATTTGCTGACTGGGGCTAAAACCATGCAGTTGTCATATTTGTATGTAGTTCAATATAAATAGATAAATAAAATCTATTGGTGGGTATATTATAGCGGACTTAAGTTCTATAGGTGGGCCTTGCAAACTCAATTTTGCATTCATGGGTGGGTGGTCAATTTCAAAAGTGCCTTCCTGGGGTCCCATGTAAGTTTCAATGGAATAGCCCTTAGGCAATATTTAAATTTTCATGTCATTGGAATCTATCCAATTCTGCGACCATAACTAAACTGTACACTATATCCTGCCAGGTGACTTTGTCAACAAGAATGAAGTCACTGAGGATACAGAAAATAGGGCATTTAATAGATTACAAAAATATATAAATGTACATCCAGATTATCTTACATAAAAAGACGACCTAAATTAATTTATATTGCTATTAAACTGGCTAGAATATACATGTATGTAAATTGTCACACAAAGGGACCAGCTGAGTGGTAAACAATTGAACTATGATTGAGAAAAAAATATGTTTGCATTGCAAGTATTAAACTATTAAGATATGGCAATTTGAAGTTATATAATATAAACCAATATTACACGATTTCTGCATATTTCTGCATATGACGGTATTACATTCTGGAATGTTCTTTCATATCTGAATATGGTCAAATGTATAAAACACGAATACTGACAATGTTACCATACACATGTTGTATCTGCAAGTTATACAAACAGACGATATTCCAAAAGATCTTGACATTTGAAACACTTGATGGTATTCTGCTAAGGTTACAAAGAGATTGGTACAAACTGGTTTACTTGTTGGCCAACACCTATTTTTTAGTAAAAGAAAAAGGACCACCTGGCCCCCTAAATAAACTTCTTTATTTTATTTTGACTATACTTAGTTAAAAGCTTAGAACATGTTCTTGATATTTAAATTTGGATGTAACATAAGTGATTTAAGCCAGGAGAGTGCCACAGGCCTTATTGGACCTCTTGTTATTGCTTTTTGTCTTTAAGATGGACTTGTTTTGCGATCAAAGTATATTTTTTAATGAAAACTATATTTAACTGATAGCAATATGAACCTCATACGTTAATATTTATGATTTAAACAACAAAAACACAAAGCGTAATGAAGTTTTCAGACCAAGCTGTTTCTTAAATAATAATTAAACAGGACAGCACAAGAGGCCCAATGTTGAGCATTTGCATATTTAATATGAAACTGAAGTTCATAATGATGGTTTTAATTGTATTTTGATAAACACCCACTAGTCTACATTGCCTTTCCTTTAAGGGTTGAAGATAATTAATGTTCAGCACCCAAATATTTATCCTTATTTGAAATCTTACTTTATAAAATGTATGTTAGGAACGTTAAATTTTTAGTTTAAGGTGTCGCATTATTTGTAAGGCGAATGCGTTACAGCCGCGTAACATAGGGGATGTCATGAAAACAACAAAGCGACCCCATGATTTCTCTTACAATGTAAATTGACAACATTAAAGTGAAACAATCGCATTGTGTGTTATGTGACAAATAGAATCTTACATTCGTAGACTTTAATAAACACTCGTTTATTAAAGGTGACTGGCCACCCTTTTTGTAGTATTATCAATTAACTAAGTTGTATGTAAAAATAAGTTTTATTTGCATGACGTAGATACTACTTTTACCACCACGTGACTGCACTGGGAAATGAGGTAAATCTGAATTGTATAGCTGTACAACTATTACCAGATAATTGATCAATACATTTACCTGTGGATTAATTTACCTGTTCAAAGTTTTCTACGTCATCAAATAAAATCGTATTCTCGCTTTTCACAGATATTGCAATGTGTGAATTGTAAATATCTATTGCTGTGTTATAAAGTAAGATTTTGATTTAAATAAACATAAGCATGTTCATGAAACAAAACATGGCCGGAGAACTTTAAAATCAATAATACACAGTCACTCATGCAAGATCCTCTATTTATCAAATTACGCAAACCTTATTTTAATAGTTGAACTTTAGAGTTGTACAAGCCAAACAAATTAACACATTTGGCATTTAGCATTGTTTATATTGTATTTTTACAAACTAAAATAAGTACTCATTGAATCAATCTAGATCTAACGTTTTTATGAGATTCTATCATCACAAGGTCTGCGACATATTGCATGTTTTTATGAGATTCTATCATCACAAGGTCTGTGACATATTGCATGTTTTTATAAGATTCTATCATCACAAGGTCTGTGACATATTGCATGTTTTTATGAGATTCTATCATCACAAGGTCTGTGACATATTGCATGTTTTTATAAGATACTATCATCACAAGGTCTGTGACATATTGCATGTTTTTATGAGATTCTATCATCACAAGGTCTGTGACATATTGCACATTTTGTTTAAAGGGACACTTGGCAATCTTGATGTTTTTATCAACATTCATTTTTGCGTCTCGATTTATTAATCCAGTATTATTTTAACTTTAAACCTGCTTGCATATAATTAACTAAAATTTAGATTTTTCATTTTGTTCTTCTTCTTCTACAATAGATATAATCAACAGTAAGTAATATGCAACAATTTGCTTTAAACTATTCTTACAATCAATATTAATGATAGAATAAATGCAAGTTATGTAGAAAATGTAGGGACGCCACAAGTTTCAAAAAAATCAAGATTGCCGTTATGTCTCTTTAAGGGTCATATTTTAAATAAAATAGCAAATAAAGTGTTGCTGTTCCATTCTAATTGGAGACTTTGAAGTTCAGTGCATCCAGAGTAGACCTGTCGTGTGCCGTTTAATGTGGCCAGTTACATTTCTTCGGATTTGAGGCTGGGCCTTTGAAGCACTGTCCCAACTTTTCACATCCTGGGGGTGACCAGTTCTGAAATATTTACAGAGCAAAATAGCAAAAATTATACGGCACTGAACAGATTGTTGTTTAAATGGTCATCAGCACTTTTTTAGGTTATTTCGTGCCAACCCAGAGATAGGGGAAGGAGACATAAACCCCAGGAACCATGCTCTACTCTTACTATAGAATGTACATTTGGTTCTTTAACCTTTAACCTGCTACATATATATATAATGGACTGTTCTTTCTTTGAATTAAGACCATTACATTTATGGGAAAAAGGGGTGTTTTGGGGAAAATGACTGATCAGCAGCCAGACATTGTAAACCCTGATCAGTGAGTTGAATTGAATTGAATTGGGGTTTGACGGCGCACCAACACAAAAAAGGTTATATGGCACCGAACAGGGATGAACATGCCAGGCTCATTCTCCATTTACATCTAGATAAAATATGGAGAATGGGCCTAGAACCTTCTAACCTGCAGAACTGCAGAGTTGCTGCAAATTCCATTGTAGACACTCCATTTACGACAGAGCCACGTCTCCACATTTGCATATGCGGTGTCATGAAGAAAACCTTGAATGAGCATGATAAAAAAAATAGAAAATGAACATGATGGTGGGCGGGGTGGAGGTCCTACCCCTCTGCCTCTAGTGGGATTTGCAATGGTTGGATTCTACCCCGTCAATCACACAGGGAACCTATCACCTCCAGATTCAGATTCAAACATGCTATCCACTGGGCCACCCACTGCAGCCCCTAAAAATTATATGGAAGTTGCCATCTTTTGATATCAATAGTTCCCTTGACAAAAATAGAGGGCTATAACTATATTAAAGTCTGTTCTTTGCTACATATATAAAAATGCCTTAACTCAAACCACCTTGAAAGTAACCTCTTATATTAAAAAGTCAGATTCTTCACAAACTGATTTTCTGATATCTCTGCAACTTTTCCAGCTAGACCTTTATCTGATTATTCATTTTACGATCCATCAACTCAGAGTTTCTGCTGTAGGATGGGGAAAATAATAATAATTTGAAAAAGCTAATTATTTATTTTTCGTCAGAAAGGAAAGAGAATGATATGTTCAATTGAAATCTGGTAGGTGGCAAAATAAAAACATGAAATCAGTTGAAGTGATGGATGCTCCCAGAATAAAGGTACACGTGAAATACAATCGGATGAAAAATGTAAGAGTTGAGCGGACAAGCTTTATATCTGAAAAACTTCAAAGTCCCCTAACTCTGGCAAAAAAAAATAAAATCAACCATAACGTTCTGACAATGTGCTACTAGACATCATATTCATACTTCCTACCAAGTTTCATGAAAATCAGATGAAAAATGTAGGAAGAGTTAAGTGGAAATACTTCACATTTCAAAAACTTCAATGTCCCGTAACTCGTCCAAAAATTATTCAACCAGAACATCCTGACAATATGCGCTACTAGACATCATACTTATACCTCCTATGAAGTTTCGGGAAAATCGGATGAAAAACGTAGAAGTTGAGCGAGCAAGAAAGTGGGACTTGATGGCAACTAATAATGACTAAAATTCCCTAAAGAAAATAAAAATTCTTATTTTTATTTATCGGAGGTTGGTTCGTTTGACGTATAATCAAATAATAAAGGCCTAAACACCATTTACGATCCTACTGTACATCTAGAAATTATGATATGATCATGCAGCATTAGTACAAGCACTGACCATGACTGCGTCATCACACCAGTCCAGTTGGGGTTTTCCTGGTTTGAGATTCCTCCTATGTTCGTCTGCTGCTTGTAATATAGGCACAATACTGGTTTTGTACTCCTGGGAAGAGAACCTGCAATAAGACAATATCATGGGCTACTTGGGATACATGGATCACCTGGATAACGTCCTCCTCAAATGGACAGGGCAGAGTACAGTAATGTGTTACTAAGATGCACCTCAACTGAATATTACCACAGGGATCTGACATGTCTTACAGACTACCTGAAAGTCTGCCTGGATAACATTAAGGGAATATGCATCCAAATACTACATGAGGGTTTTTTTCTGAAATGGGACGTAAGATACCGGTGTAGCCCCCTCTGAAAGTTTCCCTGGGGAAAGAATTGGCTAGCTGATTCTTTCCCCGTGGAAATTTTAGCAGGGGGGAAAGAATTGGCTGTTAACCGGCAGCAGTAAATGTACATTCAAAATGGTGTGGATGTCACCCCTGGTGACCACATACTTCCTTTTTTAAATAAAAGTCATTTCAATTAGGACATTTACTGGGCTAACTTTTGGGTTAATTAAAATATTTCTGCACTGAATGTCTATCTGGGGAAAAACATCCTATATACATAGGTAGTATTCACCTCCTTGCAAAATATAATGCGACACCGTTTGAGATGTTTATGTTCAGGTGACAATCGCCGGCTAAAAACGGCCCGGATGACTATGCATTCTGTGCAAAATTTGGCACTTCTTGGATTGTTTCCAACAATTATGGAGATTTTTATTTTCAAAGTAGTGCATAACAGGTGTATTTATTCAATATTGCTATAATGCAGGCATATGAGGATTTAATTAGATGCATTAACCTTAATGCATGCGCATATTTCAATGAAACTGAAGCACATTATGAGGGTTTTCTCTTAATTTTGTATTGGCACAAATTAACTGTACCATCCACTCTGCTTCCTTTTTTAAACATAAATATAACAAGAGGTCAATGACCTTGAAGCTCTACTGATTGATTTTGATTTCAGGAAGTAGTCGCTACAGACTTGTTTTTTGAAAAATTATTTTAAGCTGTGGCGGCCATCTTGAATTTCCGGCCGACCTGAAATTTTGCTAGGATCAATGAGACATCAAGAGCAACATTCCTGTGAAGTTTCATGAAAATCCGTCAAGTAGTTTCAGAGGAGGAGTTGCTACAAGATTTCATTATATAACTCTATGTAAACAAAGATGGCCACTGGCAGCCATGTTTAACGTCGAATCAAAATAATGTTTGACTCTGATAACCATCATGTCATGCTGATCATTTTACAAAAAGTCCCATATCAATATCACTTATAGTTTTCAAGATGTAGTCGCTACAAACTTCTTTTTTAACAAGAGGTCAATGACCTTGAAGCTCTACCGATTGATTTTGATTTCAGGAAGTAGTCGCTACAGACTTGTTTTTTGAAAATGTATTTTTAACCGTGGCGGCCATCTTGAATTTCCGGCCGACCTGAAATTTTGCTAGGATCAATTAGACATTCAGAGCAACATTCCTGTGAAGTTTCATGAAAATCCGTCAAGTAGTTTCAGAGGAGTAGTCGCTACAAGTTTTCATTATATAACTCTATGTAAACAAAGATGGCCGCTGGTAGCCATGTTTAACGTCAAATCAAAACGATTTTCGACAAGGACCAACATCATGTCATACTGATCATTTTAGAAAAAGTCCCATATCAATATCTCTTATAGTTTTGAAGAAGGAGTCGCTACAAACTTATTTATTTTAAATCTATTTTTAGCTGTGGTGGCCATCTTGAATTTCTGGCAGATCTGAAATTTTGCTAGGATCAATTAGACATCAAGAGCAACATTCCTGTAAAGTTTCATGACAATCCGTCAAGTAGTTTCAGAGGAGTATTCGCTACAAGTTTTTACTATATAACTCTATGTAACCACAGATGGTCACTGGCAGCCATGTTTAACGTTGAATCAAAACGATTTTTGACAAGGACCAACATCATGTCATGCTGATCATTTTAGAAAAAGTCCCATATCAATATCACTAATAGTTTTTAAGAAGTAGTCGCTACAAACTTGTATTTTAAAACTCTATTTTTAGCTTTGGTGGCCATCTTGGATTCACATCAACATGAATTTTTGCTAGGATCAAGTAGACTTCATGGGCAACATTTCTGTAAAGTTTCATGAATATCCATCCAGTAGTTTCAGAGGAGTTGTCGCTACAAATAAAAGTTTACGGACAGACAGACGGACAGACGGACCCCGCACCACGGCATAAGCTCTGCTGATCTCTGATCAGTAGAGCTAAAAATCTTTTTTTAGCTGTGGCGGCCATCTTGAATTTCTGGCCGATCTGAAATTTTGCTAGGATCAATTAGACATTAGGAGCAACATTCCTGTAAAGTGTCATGAAAATCCGCCAAGTAGTTTCAAAGGAGTAGTCGCTACAAGTTTTTACTATACAACTCTATGTAAACAAAGATGGCCGCTGGCAGCAATGTTTAACGTTGAATCAAAACAATTTTTGACAAGGACCAACATCATGTCATGCTGATCATTTTAGAAAAAGTCCCATATCAATATCACTTATAGTTTTCAAGAAGAAGTCGCTACAAACTTGTATTTTTAAAATTTATTTTTAGTCGTGGCGGCCATCTTGAATTTCCGGCCGACCTAAAATTTTGCTAGGATCAATTAGACATCAAAAGCAACATTCCTGTGAAGTTTCATGAAAATCCGTCAAGTAGTTTCAGAGGAGTAGTCGCTACAAGTTTTCATTATATAATTCCATGTAAACAAAGATGGCCGCTGGCAGCCATGTTTAACGTTGAATCAAAACGATTTTTGACAAGGACCAACATCATGTCATGCTGATCATTTTAGAAAAAGTCCCATATCAATATCACTTATAGTTTTCAAGAAGTAGTCGCTACAAACTTATTTTTTAAAAACCTATTTTTAGCTGTGGTGGCCATCTTGAATTTTACATCAACATGAATTTTTGCTAGGATCAACTAGACTTCATGGGCAACATTTCTGTAAAGTTTCATGAATATCCATCCAGTAGTTTCAGAGGAGTAGTCGCTACAAATAAAAGTTTACGGGCAGACGGACAGACAGATGGACAGACAGATGGACAGACAGACGGACGACGGACCACGGCATAAGCTCTGCTGTTCTCTGATCAGTCGAGCTAAAAATGAACCAAATTACCTTAAAGGTACTCTTAAAAGTAAGTTAAGATAAATGCATTGCATCTGAAATAAGTATTTAAAAACTTGGATTATTTTTAGAAAAAATAAATAATATGAATGACAGCACAGGTATTTAAGTCACTATCATTTTAAATTAATCATTATTATACATATAATGCTATGGTCATCTGTTTTGACATTGTTTTGTAATGAATCTATTGGGCATCAACCAAGTATAGAACAACTTAACCTTTAAAAACAATACTTATTACAATATATATTTTTGTTGTGAACAAAGTGAGCTAACTACATGATTTAACCCTTAACTTGCTAAGCACGACTATAATAGCCTTTGCGTCCATTGTAAACCCAGATCAGCCTGGCCTAGGAGTAACTCGCAGGCTGATCAGGGTTTACAATGTCTGGCTGCTGATCAGTCGTTTTCCCCCAAAACACCAATTTGTCACATTAATGGAATGGTCTTAATTCAAAGAAAGGATAGTCCATTATATATATGTAGCGGGTTAAAATATTGCTCTATGACTTACTTAATGATGTATTTTTCCCCCGGGTCTCTTCCTAGATGGAACAACAATGGTAGAGCCGTGTGGTTCACTTGATTATGTGTCGTCACATTCTCGATGGACTCACCCGGGCAGAAATTTACACCCTGAAACAGCAACGAGAGGTCAGCCGGCAGTTTGTAGTCTCTGTTCTAACATTAACAGATGGCTTCTATCATCAAAAGAGTTTCCTTTTGTCTTAACAATATTTATTCACATATGAAACTCTTTCTAGAGATTCCTTTGACAAGCTGTTTGTACGGTGGATAATATCTTGATTTTCAGTTCTTTCTTTATTCAGATTACTTTGGCGCCATATAACCTTTTTGAGTTGGTGCGCCATAAAACCAAACGTAATTGAATTATTCTGATTACTAAAATGCTTTTAACAAACATGATGTAAAACGTATTTGATAATACCAGTTTATCTCATAAGATAGAGATACACTAGTGTAATATCTATGCAATGAGGACCGGATTACACACAGTAAAATATTTAGTCCCAATTATAAGCATGGTTTATTATACGATATGTTCAGACAAACCTTAATATTTATTTTATTTGAAAAAAAAATGCATGTAAGCAACATTTAATTTAGTTTAAGGTGTCGCATTATTGATAGTAACGCTTCTGATATAAAAGAAATCCGCGGATTCACATGTCTCGCCTAACGGGGGCGGGATTTAAAAATAAAAGATAAATGATGCTTAAATGAAAGTTTGTAAACATTTGAAAAACTAAAAACAATGGAGTTTACAGTTTGCTGAGATGACATTTAAGTGCATTTGTTTAAAAACAAAATGCCATTATATAAAAAAGAAATAACAAAAAGAAATAAAAAAACCCATCAGCTCCAAAAAAGTAGGTCAAGGTCAAAGATGAAATCCATGCATCCAAAAAGATGCACTACCCAAGACACAACTTTGTCAAAATAGAATGTTTTGTCTTCCAAAGATTAAGCTATAAACTAGGTTTAAAGTATCTAGTGCATAATTATAGTTTATGAGAAAGTGATGTAAATGTAACAATTAAATGTATCTGCCCTTTGCTTGGATGGTGAAGGTCACATCCACATTTGCTTTTTGACATGTACTATCCAAGAAACAACTATAAGCAAAGTTTGAAAGGTCTAATGCATAAAGTTTGTGAGAAAGTGACCTAAACGCAAATGTTGAAGGTAAAAATTATTAAGTTATCTGCCCCTTGCTTGGAGGGTCAAGGTCACATCAACAATTGCTTTGTCACTTTGCGATGTACCACCCAAGATACAACTATAAGCAAAGTTTGAAAGGTGTAGTGCATACAGTTTGCGAGAAATTGACCTCAACGCAAAAGTTGAAGGTAAAAATTATTAAGTTATCTGCCCTTTGCTTGGAGGGTCAAGGTCACTTTCACATTTTCTTTGTGACGTTGCAATGTACCACCCAAGATACAACTATAAGCAAAGTTTGAAAGGTCTAATGCATAAAGTATGTGAGAAAGTGACCTAAACGCAAATGTTGAAGGTAAAAATTATTAAGTTATCTGCCCCTTGCTTGAAGGGTCAAGGTCACTTCCACATTTGCGATGTACCACCCAAGATACAACTATAAGCAAAGTTTGAAAGGTGTAGTGCATACAATTTGCGAGAAATTGACAACGCAAAAGTTGAAGATAAAAATTATTAAGTTATCTGCCCCTTGCTTGGAGGGTCAAGGTCACTTTCACATTTTCTTTGAGACGTTGCAATGTACCACCCAAGATACAACTATAAGAAAAGTTTGAAAGGTCTAATGCATAAAGTTTGTGAGAAATTGACCTAAACGCAAATGTTGAAGAGGAAAATTATTAAGTTATCTGCCCCTTGCTTGGAGGGTCAAGGTCACTTCCACATTTGCGATGTACCACCCAAGATACAACTATAAGCAAAGTTTGAAAGGTGTAGTGCATACAGTTTGAGAGAAATTGACCTCAACGCAAAGTTGAAGGTAAAAATTATTAAGTTATCTGCCCTTTGCTTGGAGGGTCAAGGTCACATCCACATTTGCTTTGTCACATTGCAATGTACTCAAGCTACAACTATAAGCAAAGTTTCAAAGGTCTAGTGCATACAGTTTGTGAGAAAATGACCTAAACGCAAAACTTAAATGTTGACGCCTTCGCCGCCGCTGGAAAAGCAACACCTATGTCTCTTTTTCTTCTTCGGAAAGGCGAGACAAAAAACAACAAAACAGCATCCTTTTTTCTCTAACAAACTGGCACTGTGTACAAGGTAAATTTACAACTATGAAGTGAACTTTCACATTGATATTTTCTATTGTAAAGGGACAAAATGTAACACTGTTACAGAAGTCTAAAAATTATTCCTTATTTACAAGGAAATTTATTCTGCGCAATATGTGTTATCATACGTTAAGCACCAGGGTTAGTTAACCTTTAACCCACTAAGCAAGACTATAATAGCCTTTGCCATCATTGTAAACCCAGATCAGTATGCGAGTAACATAAATGGAATGGTCTTAATTCAAAGAAGGAACAGTCCATTATATATATGTAGCGGGTTCAGGGTTGTTAATTAAGCATTTTAAGTTTGTTTGTTTGTATGGTGTTTTACGTCATTTTCATCACATGTAAGGTTATACGGTTAATTTTTTGTGGTGGAGGCAATGACCCACTTTTCCTGGGTAGAACCAGTACTGTAAGCCTCCTGCCATCCGAAGAATCGACACTTCCTCACTTACAAAAGCATTTTAAGCCAAATTTCTTTCTAAATCTTTTGCCCGCTGAATTCAAGTCTTAGACCTAAACAAACTGGTGCTAACACCACAGTTAGACTGAATGGCATTTTTATCATGAAATGGAACATTTTTGAAATTAAAGATTTTACTAGAAATAACCTTACGTACCCCATTTATCATAATAGTATCTTAAGGGTGGGGATGGGCAGAAGGAACACAAATAAGGATTCCAGGTACTGGGGATGGAGAGGCAGTATGGGTAAAATACTTACAGCTTTAAATTCTGCAATAGAATTGGTCCACGTCCAAAAGTGGGCTTTATATTCTCCCAATCTGAGGGCCATCAGCTCGTTACCACGGTAATAAAACATTGGTCTGAAATATACAGCATATTGTCTGGAAGAAAGCGTTATCTTTCTCAAGTCGTACAGCCGTAAGCTCAGTAATAAAGCAATCGTCTGAAACATGTCTATTTATATTTTCATAGTCTGCTGAACATTGTCTTACTGCCAAGAAGAAGCCATAATTTACAGGTCCATGTCCATAATTTACATGTCCCTATAAGTAATTTTAACACCTAAATGTATATATTAAATAAATAGTAACTCTTCTTCAAATTTTCGAACATTTGTTCTTTTTCAAAGAAAAGCACAGAAATACAACTTTTAAGTAAAATCCATCTTGTTGTTTAAATGGCTGACATTTAAACAACAAGATGATAATGTCAGTCATTTAAACAACAAGATGGATTTTACTTAAAAGTTGTATTTCTGTGCTTTTTCTTGAAAAAGAACAAGTGTTCGAAAATTTGAAGAAGAGTTACTATTTATTTAATATTGAATTAACTTTCCTTTTGAAAGACTATACAGATATGAATACTAAAATTGTGTCTGTAGAAATGAATGCCCTCACTTTGATTTATGCAACTAAAATAAGGCTATAACTCCGCCGATTGTCAGTGGATCCGAACAGCGTCAAGATTTGTACAACTAGACTTCTAACTGATCCTTCCTACCAAGTATCATCAAAATATGTTGAGAAGTTCAGGAGAAGTAGTCTGGGCAAGAAAGTATGGTATAAGTATCTATGGTAATGTACATATGAACTGACAAGGACAACACTATTCACCCCTCTCCCTTATATGGTAGGGGCATACAAATAATAACTAACTATTTACTTGTATGTTTGTTTATTTACAAACAGAATCTTAATTATACAAGGCAGTTAATAGTTACCCACCTGTTGACAACTTTGTTGCTTAGAAGCACCTCAGACAGGTCTATCCCATCCACCACTCTGTCGGTGGGAAGCTCCTGACCAGCAAGTATCACCAATGTCGTATATAGGTCCATCAGCGAGCCGAGTTGATGGGACACCTAAAACACATAAACTCTCACAACTATATGTAATACTAGTATGGTCTCATCGAGTTGGTTGATTTAAACATCGAGATGGGCATAGCAAGTCCATTTCATCTGTCTGCCATACTCTTTAACTTCCGATAACTGGTAGTAAGAGTAGACCAATCATTGACAGGAAATATTTTCAAATAAATGATTTACAACTGTGCAAAAACAAAGGAAAAATCAGCAACCATGCTACAAATGCCCATCTCGATGTTTAAATCAATCAACTTGATAAGACCATACTCTATTACCTAACGCTACTGATATTATAAGCCTGTAGCTGTAAAAGCACAAGGCCATATCCAATGACCTACCAAGATTTGAAGACTGTAGGTTAATGGAGTCTTAACTGAGCTAAATGCAACCTAAAACATTAAGACATACACCATCATAATTGATCTTACCCATTACTTAGATATCTCCACCCTATTGTTGATTTTGACAATAGGTTGTACACGTATTATAATTAAGTTGCACGTGCTAATGTTTGTCGGAGGTATGATATTGATCTGATTGGTTGAAATGGATTTTGATTGACAACTGGTGCAAGATCAGTTATAAGTTAACACTATATCAATATTATAAGTGTGCAGCTGTAAACGTGCAAGTCAATATTCACTGAGTACCAAGGCATCTTGTATAAAGTTTCAAGACTGAAGGTGTAAATGCTGTCTTAGAAACTGAGCGAAACGCAAGTCGAATGGACTTGACAAGCATTTCATTAATGCAGCTCAACAATCAAACCATGGCTCAAACAAAATACGAACAGATTATACCTGTCCTGGCTGTATCTTGGTGGGCCACCATGCTATTGACGGCTCCCTCATGCCTCCCTCAAATGTTGTCTCTTTACCACAAAGGAATGGGCCATTACTGCCCCCTATATGAACAAAATACATTCTGATATTATGACATCGTGCTGTTCAACATATGCTGAACATTCTGATTTTATAAACAAGAGGGCCAAATGGCCCTGAATTGCTCACCTGGTGACCCTTGTCCATTGTAGACGCTAGCAAAAGTGGGTCTAATAAAAGAGACAATGGATAGACGATGATCAAGTTTTAAACAAGAGCCCCAAGAGGGCCTGTGGATGCTGTACTTGCTAAAACGGCTCTTATATCAAGGGTTGTCATCCCAAAATTCCCATCAGTACTTATTTAAAAAACATTGCAAAAAAACCCCACAAAACAACAACACCCACAACAGAAACTTAATGCTATGCTAATCCATGCTAACAATTTAAACAAGTGGCACTAGTTCTAATTTGGAATGGTTATTTAGGGACTCGAGGCACAACAATTGTTTAAATGGGTTTTGACCACCTGTAGAGGGGCCCCTTTATGCAGGCGGTCAAAACCCATTTTATGTAATTGTTGTGCCTCGAGTCCCTAAATAACCATACTAAATTAGAACTATGGGTTGTTTTTAGTAAAAACAGATGTTTCCCCTACAGGAGAAAGGGCCATAAATCCGCCAAAAATCATTCAACCAGAACAAGACAATGATAATTATATGCAACCAAGTTTCGTCGAAAGCCAAATAGTGGTTAAGGAGAACTAGTCCGGACAAAGTTTGTGTATTAAAACGTTTTAAACTCCAACAAATATCATTCAACCGGAACACAACAACGATATGCGCAAATAGGCTTGGCCATTTTAGCTAATCTGATTTTACTGGGGGGAAAAACGTAAAAAAAGAGATTCAGGTATTGAATATTCCTGAAATCCAGCCAGAGGTTCGGGAAAACTAGTCGGACTGTCTGGATAAAGTTTGTGTATAAGGGGCCAAAACTAGGTTTGATACTGATTATCCTTGCCAAGTTTCGTTGAAATCTGGCCAGGGGTTCAGCAGAGCTAGTCCGAACTTTCATTGATATTAATAATCTGGTAAAGATCGGATGAAAGGTCGGATAAAAAAAGGAGGCCCTCGAGTGTTGAGAAGACAAAATATAGCAATTTTCGTTAACTCAAGGGCAACTCCAGTGTTACTGGTTTTCGAACTCGTCCAAGCTTTCATTAATACTAAAAATCTGGTAAAGTTTGGCAAAGATCGGATGAAAAATGGAGGCGCTGGAGAGATTGTTGACAAAATATAGCAATTTGTTTAATTCAAGGGCAATAACTCCGATGTTACTGGTCCGATCTGGCCTTGTTTTCGAACTCATCCGAGCTTTCATAGATATTAATAATCTGGTATAGTTTGGTAAAAATTGGATGAAAAAAGAAGTTGCCAGAGTGACGTTATTTTTACATCAAAAAGTTAACGGACGGACGACGGACAAAATACAATGGCATAAGCCAGTAGAGCTAAAAATCAAGACTGCATCGGTTTTGTAGGGTGATTTTGTCGTTATCTGGCAGGTTAGTTTCTTAACATAAATAACGTGTGGATGAATGGTTAATCATTTAACAACCTACCATGTATTTTACCCACTTTTGCAGCACCATTATCAGACGAGAAAAATACAAACGTATTCTCCTGTATTCCGAGTTGTTTCAGCCTGCTCAGGATTTTACCAACTCCATAATCCAACTCTCGCACCACGTCGCCATACCTTCAACATCGAGAACAGAATATAACAACTCACCCGACAGTTTTGCATATGTTGCAGCCCCGTTATCAGACGAGAAGAATACAAAAGTATTTTCGTGTATTCCTAAATGAACAAGTTTGTTGAGGATTTTACCGACACCATAGTCTAACTCACGTACCACATCTCCATACCTAGGGAAATGCAATGGAAAATTCATGTTTTAAACTTAATCATATGAATTCCATGTTAAGCTTTATTTATGGAGCAAAGAGAAAATTAATTTGGAGTGAGGGGAAATGGCCCATTTATATTCTATTTTGTTTTAATGAATATTAACCTTTAACCCGCAACATGTGTATCATGGACTGTTACTCGCAGGTTGATCTGGGTTTACAATGGACACAAAGGCTATTATAGTTGTGCTTAGCTGGTTAACGGTTAATGTACATTTTGCAATTTTTGAATCTATGCATAACTTTGTGAGCAAACTATCAATGAAAACAGCTGCACCCTTGACCTGTTTAGTAAACAGGATCTTTCCTACATGACTTATCATTCCAACTTTTCTGGTGATTTTTCAAGAGGAAAAATATATTTCTATATGAAAATTACACTGCTCCATTTATTTTCACATGTCTCCGTGGCCGAGGGGTTAACAACGTTGCATTGTAAACCATCTTGCCACTCACCGCTGCGAGTTTGAATCCCACTGGGAGCTTGACTTGTAAGTGAGGAAATGTCGACTCTTACAGACAGCGAAAGGTGTACAGTACAGTACTGCTTCTACCCAGGAAAGGCGGGTGGTCTGCCTCCACCTCAACAAATCGACCGTCATACATGACCTTACATGTGTTGAAAATGACATAAAACACCATACAAACAAACAAACAAGATTATATTCATACTTGATTGAAGTTACAACTTTGTATGCAACATTTAACACTGGTGTCAATGGGAAATGTAATTGGTGGTATCATACCTTGACATGAGGTGAGAGTGCACAGTATTAATCATTCCCACTAACTAACAGTTGTCTCCCTTTTACCATTGGTGATATTGAATAATTCCTATTCGTTGTTCGGACCGCTTGTTTCAGCTAAAGTTTTTTTCAGAATTAACATGAGCAATTTTAACAATACATACTTAAAGGGACACACGGCAATCTTGAAGTGTTTGAAATGGGTGTCTCAATTTATATATCCAGTATCATTTTTACTTTTACCCTGGTTACATTTAAATAAATCAAATTTTAAGCATTCACTATTTCGTCTTATTATACTAAGTTTTAATATATTATTGGTGCAATAATATCAAAAATTAATAATATGCAAAAACAAATGGCTTAATACAATTCTTATAATTAACATTAATGAATGAACAAATGCAATTTATGTAGAAAAACTAATGGGACGAGGCTAGTTTTTAAAAAATCAAGATTGCCATGTGTCCCTTTAAATGATATCATTAAAACTGAATTTTCAATGCATTCTGTCCTATGAAATACAACTTTTACCCGTGATTTTTTTATTTCTCAACCAATTTTTAAAAGTAAGGGGATTATTTACCACTTAAAATGTCTGTTTCACACTGATATATCTTATTTATGTAAAAGTGGCATGTCGTCTTAAAAAGTCTAAAATACTGTCGGCCGAAACAAGAGTTCTAGGAGGCTACACATGAGGTGATGTCATCTTATAAATTTACTTTAATAAACGTGTAAACTCTACTTACAATCCCCTACGACTGGTACCAAGAAACGGTTTGGAGGCATACAGGGGCTCATGGGTAGCGTCCACTGCCCAGTACAGGAAAAACGGCTGCTGTTTGGATGACTGAGATTCAATAAAGGTCAAGGCTTCCTGTCAAATATTAAAATACCAGGAATAATATCAAACAGAAACTAGATGCACATTCCTCCACCAAGGAAGAATGAAAAGTAACTGGACCATTGTTAAAACATTACCCCCATCATGATAGGAACAATTTAAGCCATTCATTAAAAGAAAAGAAAGTTTTGAGAATGCCAAATTTGGTCAAAAAACAGATGCCTTCATTCATGAAAAGCTTTTTAAAGAAATTGTGAATACCACATTCAAATTGAGGGCTATTTCATTTAAATTTACCTGCAGGTACATACACTGTCTTAATGAATTTAAACAACATTCACTGAAAAACTAATTACCACACAAACCTTGTCTATTTTAAGAAAGCTTAAATTAAATATTAAAAACAGAACACGCTAAGATCCAGTTAAATATAGGGTTTACGGCAACAGTAAGTCATACCTGGATATACATTTGTGTGAGATTAGACTCCCCAGTGTGCCTGTCAATCACAAAGTCTTGGTAATACCTAAATATGGAAAACAAGAAATTACAAGTGTTGTTAAACTTAATGTGCTCTGCTTCCACCCCACTTGACCATGAATGGACGTTGCTGGAATTGCGCTCTGCATGTCGTCTCAATATGGTGAATATGTTTGCTAAGTTATTTCAAAATCCCTCAAGCGGTTCAAAAGATATGGAGAGGGCACAAAATATAGTGCATATGACCTTCGACCTCTAAATGTGACCTTGACCTTGAATGGACGTCTGGAAGTTGTGTTCTGCATGTCGTCTCGATATGGTGAAGGTTTGTGGCAAGTTATTTTCAAATCCCTCGAACGGTTCAAGAGATATGGTGGAGACACGACTTGTGACGGACAGAGATCCAGACGGACAGACATCCAAGCTAAAAACAATTTATTGCACCTCGCACAAAATCCTAGGAATTTCATTGGATTAGAGCAGTCACATGGTGACCCTCTATTATTCTATAGTGGGTCAGTACTTAGATTTCATAGAGGGTCACTAAAACAATATGGACTACAATTCCGATTCAAAGTTTAAATCATTTGCAAATAGTTCTTTAAGGGGTTAGTAACAAACACAAGAGCTGTCGGAGAACAGCGCAACTCGACTATTCGATTTTTCAGAGAATAATAAATTATATAGCCAGTATATACCATCAGAAAACAAGGCTAAAACAATGTGGGGTGGAGTTGGGGGACGGGCCTTGTATAAAAACTCGGGCCGACATAAAATTATGTGTGAAATGTTAGCTATATATGTGTAAGAATTGACCAAAACAACACAGAAACATGTAAAAAAAATAATTACAAAAACTTGAGTTTCGAGTGGGGTGGGTGGGGTGGGAAGGCGCGGCTGGGGCTGGGGGTGGGGAGGAGGTGGGGGCAACATAGCTATGTGTAAGAATTGACCAAAACAACACAGAAATATGTAAAAAAATAATAATAAAATATTCGTTTCGAGTGTCGGTGAGGGGTGAGGGCTGGGGAGGGAGGGGACAACATAGCTATGTGTAAGAATTGATAAAAACACAGAAATATGTAAAAAAATAAATAAAAATAATAATAATAATTCGAGTTTCAAGTGTGGTGGTGGGGGAGAGGGGGGCAACATATATGTGTTAGAAGCTATGTGTAAGAATTGACCAAAACACAGAAATATGTAAAAAATAAATAAATATATATTGAGTTACGAGTGGGAGTGGGAGCGGGGGGAATTGAATTGAATTGAATTGGATTTTATAGTCGCACCAACAGCTAAGGTCATATGGCGACTTTCCAGCTTCCACTGGTGGAGGAAGACCCCAGGTGCCCCTCCGGGCAATTTTCGTGCACGGGCGGGCACCTGGGTAGAACCACCGACGTTCCGCAAGCCAGCTGGATAGCTTCCTCACATAAAGATTCCTAGGCCCCTGAGGGATGGGAGCGGGGGGAGAGATGGGGGATGGTGGCGAGTGGGTAACATATATGTGCAAGAAGCTATGTGTAAGAATTGACTCAAACAACACAGAAATATGTACAAAAAAAAAAAAAAAAAAAAAATGAGTTTCGAGTGGGGGGGGGGGGGCAACATATATGTGTAAGAAGCTATGTGTAAGAACACAGAAATGTATAAAAAAAAATAAATAACAAAATTGAGTTTTGAGTGGGGATGGGGTGGGGGGGAAGGGGTGGTGGAGGGGAGAAACTGTGGGTGGGGGTGGGGCAACATATATGTGTAAGAATTGACTAAAACAACACAGAAATATGTATAAAAAATAAAATAAAAAAAATTCAGTTTCGAGTGGGGGGGGAGAGGGGGGAGGGGAGAGGCGGGGGTAGGGGTCTTGGGGGTGCGCAACATGTGTAAGAAGCTATGTGTAAGCATTGACTAAAACAACACAGAACTAGAAATTGTTATTGTCCATGGGACAAAAACGTATGGCTCCCCCACTCGCCCGAACAGACATAATTGACGACTCTAGGTCCAACTGTTCTTTATTGATCTGAGATCGTTTTGATATTCAATATCCCTGTGACTGTATCTACTATCTGTATCAGTAAGGCCACATAAAAAAATATGTGTGGTTCAAGTAACCCGACCGACCCTATTTTTTTTAAAGGGCCGACCCTAAAACTTCTTATGCAAAAATTAAAAAAAAAAAAAATTAAACAAAAATCAAAAAAAAAAATCAAAAAAAAATTAATAAAAAAGAAATTAAACAAAAAATCTAAATTAAAAAATATTAAAAAAAAAAAAAAATTAAAAAAAAAAAAAATCAAAAAAAATCTAAATTAAAAAAAATCAAAAATCAATAGGGGTCATCTACTGGTCATGACCAACCATCCTTCCAAGTTTGAGGACCCTAGGTCAAACCATTCTCTAGTTATTGATCGGATATAGTTTCACCGCAACCTTGACCTTTGACCTAGTGACCCCACAATCAATAGGGTCATCTACTGGTCATGACCAACCATCCTTCCAAGTTTGAGGACCCTAGGTCCAACCATTCTCTAGTTATTGATTGGACATCGTTTCACCGCAACCTTGACCTTTGACCCCAAAATCAATAGGGTCATCTACTTGTCATGACCAACCATCCTTCCAAGTTTGAGGACCCTAGGTCCAACCGTTCTCTAGTTATTGATCGGACATCGTATTAATAGTCAAGGTCACTATGACCTTGACCTTTCACCTAGTGACCCCTCTACTTGTCATGACTAACCGTCGTTCCAAGTTGGAGGACCCTAGGTCCAACCGTTCTCTAGATATTGATCGGACATCGTTTTGATAGTCAAGGTCACCGCGACCTTGACCTTTGACCTAGTGACCCCAAAATCAATAGGGGTCATCTACTTGTCATGACCAACCATCCTTACAAGTTTGAGGACCGTAGGTCCAACTATTCTCTAGTTATTGATCGGACATCGTTTTGATAGTCAATGTCACCGCAACCTTGACCTTTGACCTAGTTACCCCAAAATCAATAGAGGTCATCTGCTTGTCATGACCAACCATCCTTCCAAGTTTGAGGACCCTAGGTCCAACCATTCTCTAGTTATTGATCGGACATCGTTTTGATAGTCGATGTCACCGCAACATTGACCTTTGACCTAGTGACCCCAAAATCAATAGGGGTCATCTACTTGTCATGACCAACCATCCTTCCAAGTTTGAGGACCGTAGGTCCAACTATTCTCTAGTTATTGATCGGACATCGTTTTGATAGTCAATGTCACCGCAACCTTGACCTTTGACCTAGTTACCCCAAAATCAATAGAGGTCATCTGCTTGTCATGACCAACCATCCTTCCAAGTTTGAGGACCCTAGGTCCAACCATTCTCTAGTTATTGATCGGACATCGTTTTGATAGTCGATGTCACCGCAACATTGACCTTTGACCTAGTGACCCCAAAATCAATAGGGGTCATCTACTTGTCATGACCAACCATCCTTCCAAGTTTGAGGACCCTAGGTCCAACCATTCTCTAGTTATTGATCGGACATCGTTTTGATAGTCAGTCACCGCAACATTGACCTTTGACCTAGTGACCCCAAAATCAATAGGGGTCATCTACTTGTCATGACCAACCATCCTTCCAAGTTTGAGGACCCTAGGTCCAACCATTCTCTAGTTATTGATCGGACATCGTTTGTGACACAGACAGACAGACCTTCAGACAGACAGAAAGCACAAAAACAATATGGCTCCCCTACCACACTTTGTGTGGGGGAGCCATAAATACGTAAAAAAAATAAAAATTAAAAAAAAAAGGTGGTGGGGGCACAATGCATAAGAAATCCCAAACCAAAATTATAGATATATACATGATTACATGCAAACCTAGATCTGCCTTTACTGCACATTTTATGGGCCATCACAATTTGGGTTCCACGGGAGCCCAGAATTTGAAGGAGACAAAATAACTTACGCAACCCTTTACAACATACTATAAGGAAACCAATTCCCAAATTTAGTTCAGCTAGGACAAGAAATGTAAGAGATATAGACCTGTAAAGACAGCTTACACGCAAAATTTGATGTGAAATAGACACATTTTAAGGGCTTTCAGAATTTGGGTTCCATGGGAGCCCAGGGGTTACAGGAACCAAAATTACTTAAGCAGCCCTTAAGATAATACTATAAGGAAGCTCATGGCCAAATTTGGTTGTGCTAGGGTAAGAAATGTAAGAGATATAGACTTGTAAACACAGATTACAAGCAAAATTTGATGTGAAATGGGACACATTTTATGGGCTATCATAATTTGGGTTCCATGGGAGCCCATGGTTTACAGGAACCAAAATGCAGCCCTTAAGATAATGCTATAAGGAAGCCCATGGCCAAATTTGGTTGTGCTAGGATAAGAAATGTAAGATATATAGACTTCGAAACACAGCTTACACGCAAACCTTGATGTGGGACGCCGACGTGATTACATAAGCTCTCTTATTCTTCGAATAGTCTAGCTAATAATAAGCAAATTAACCATGTTTTTAAACTGCATCGGCCGTGACGTCAACGTCAAGACGTAGCGTGAATGTTGTAATGACGTTGACGCTCCATTAAAATGGTTTAAATGTCGTTGTTTGCCTTAAAGAAGGTGCTCGATACAATAAATCAGTTATTGGGTTTGTTACTGACCACCTACAGAAATATGTGGGGTCAAGATATATAGGAGGACTCGGCTATTGCCTCGCCCCCTATAAATTTTACTGACCCCACATATTTTTGTAGGGGGTCAGTAACAAACCCAATAACTAATAATGTCTCCCCAGTATGGGGGAGACATAATGATGCATGTAAAGCCAGCATTGTACCCCAATTACAGCATTAGAAAATTGAGAATTGTTCAAAATAAGATGCAACACAGAGTTATTAAATTAAAACTTACTTTGATCACAAAGTACTTCTAACTAAAAGCTTTAAAATGCGATTTGAATTAATACTTTTCAAGACATACCCGGCAACTTTTGATAACTTGACCAAAAGATGAACCAAACCATATTGTGAAATTATGTGACCAAACAACACCATCAGGTTATTGTGTCGAAGAATTGTGCAAAACTATGTTTGATCCGGAGTTTTGAACAGATTGGCATCTTGAAAAGGTTTGTTGTCGTACAGACTAACATACCAACATCCATACCTGCCTACCATCTCTGCATCTTTATATACCGGGATGTTGGGGGTGCGTTTGTTGTCATACGGTCCAAAATGACAGTTGGGTGCCCCAAACCACTCGTCAAAGCCATGTTTCAGAGGATGATACTGTGGCTGTTGTCCCAGATGCCTGTGAATATATTTCATATCAATAATGTTTATATACTCTGTAAAAAAGGTTTTGGACCATGGCAGTGTTCGAACCCGTACAATGATCGCTGAACCATGACATTTGACCAAAACCCTTATTATCTCAGTTGATAATTCACAATAGATCAAGAATCAACAATAATTATCGTTTACAATGAAAGTTTGTGAAAAAATAATAATCTTTTTATTGGTTACTCGAATGTGTCCGTAACTGTTACTTTGTATGGACTTTGCAACATTTTTTACAGACCCTTTGTGTGTTTGCGATATATTTTTAAAATCAAATCTAGTTTGGAATTTAATGATTCTGGTACCAAATTAACCGGGTAGGGTAGACCTTGGTTACTAAAAAAAGATACTTAAATTCCGTCCACTAGTTTTATTTTTATATGACTTTATATACCCTGGTCCAAAACCTTTTTTGCCGAGTATATTACCGGTAGATAGATTTCGAGTTATGATTGTGTACAGAAACAAGAAAATATACATGAATTGTGAATCGTTGTTTAAAAGCTCATCAACTCATTGTACAAATTATTATCAACTGCACCCCAGAGTGGAAGGATACATAGGAATATAGGAATCCGAGAACCCTGCCTAGGAATCCCGAGAACCCTGCCTAGGAATCCAAGAACCTAGGAATCCGAGAACCCTGACTAGGAATCCGAGAACCCTGCCCAACTCTTACTAATGAATAGATTCATATGGTTCCTTAACATTCTCAGAAGATAGACTCCCATACAAGGGACTGCACAGTTTATATCTCCATCCAGCGTTTTTTTTTACTTTTGGGAGAAGGAGGTGGGGGGCCCTTTAGAGGGGGAAAAATAAGACCTGAATTAGAAAAAGGGGGAATTTCAACAATGTTAAAATAAAGAAGAAAGATAGTAGTTTTTTTATATGTATTTTCATTTCGGCCATTTTTCCTCCTCTAAAAGTATATATTTTCCCCCTTTTCCTGTGAAAAATTCCCCTCTTGAAAAAAAACAATAAAAAAAACAGAACAAAAAATCTCCAATACAGGAAAACAGCATACTTTTTGCAATTTGGAACGGTACATTCTTGGTGCCATTTAAATAATAAAAAAAAAACTAATTTGTTTTTTAGAAATTCCCATTTGATATGAAAACAACGCAAAATTCCCCTTCCTGGGGGCCCCTAAAAGCCGACTAGTGCCCTGCTCAATTTAAATCAAGAACGTTTGATGGACACGTTATGAGTGGTCAACTAAGAAACAACATTTAAAAGTAAAAAAAAAAAAGAAGGTATTTTTTTTAGTTTTTTCTCAAAAAAGGGGGAAAAATATACTATTTCCAGGGGGGAATGGGGCCGGAATTTGCCGAATATTTTGGGAAAAAAACACACACTGCCATCCGGCAGACAAGGCTAAGGGAAGAATCTTGTCTAAGGACACACTGAAGTAACCCAGTGTCACTAGCGAGGCTCGAACCCACGTTCTCCTGATCAGTTGAACATATTCTTCAATGGGGTACTGCTAGGGCTGCCATTGATAACGATATCGATGTATCATCAATTCTTTTCAAACGATCGCCATATTGACATATTTGTTCAGAAACTGATTCAAACAGAAAAAAGCTCAACGAAAATAGAAGCCGTTTTGTTTTGGCTTTTCCTCGCAAAAACTGTCATTTTCACTGGAAATAGGAGCGCTGTGAAGTGGCTTTGGCTAAAACATGTCCGACAGGTGTGTAGGCGCGGATTGTATCCGTCGTCTTGTGAGTTTCTATTCCGTATTTTTTATTTATGTACAAACGATGGTTTAAAAAAAAAACAACTTCTAACTTGAACTGAAGCAGCGATTGCTTTGCTGATACAAGCCTACAAATGTATGTAAAAAAGGGAGATTTATTTTGACCAATTAATCATTATATATATGCCTAGTGTTCGGTAGAACCATAATATGTGCTTCGAAGAGTATATCTGAAATGTTACATAACCCATATAAAAGCAATATATACATGTTTTAACATCTGCAATGCTTAAGTACAGCCATAATCATTTCAGTTGATATATAGTTTTCCTTCGATATATCGATATGGTCGATACGCTTCAAGAGATATGATGGAGACAAGACTTGACAATGCAACAATGACAGCCCTAGCTACTGCAGCCCTTTAGAAAATACATGTATTGAATTATTGTTGAAGGGTTTATAAACACAGAATATAGGTTATTTAGAGATGCTCCCATTTCGAACAAAGTAGGTTCCATACAAGAATTGGCTTACCTAGTCAAGTCCATAAAAGGAACTTACCGTATTGTTTCTTATTAGCGCCCCCGGGGGCGTGACATTTTCTGAAAGGGGGGGGGGGCGCTTATTAGAACGCTTTTCGTAAGCCAGTACACATTTTAATTTCCTTATATAATGCTAAAAATTGTTGCGTTACTGAAATATGGAATTACATTCATAAGTTTGTGTATACTGTTTTTTGGATTTTAACCACTTTTCTTGGATATTAACCACTTTTCAAGGTAAGATTTTTTCTTTCAAAGTTAGTGGGGGGCGCTAATTAGAGGGGGAGCGCTAATTAGAAACAATAAGGTACTCATGCAGATTGGTCAATGTCCCACTGAGATTCAAAACATGAGACCAGAATTAGTGCATGCAAACCTTTTATATATAATTGAAGCACATTATAATTATTTTATTTATATTTGAATAGACATCTAAAATTCTTCCAGATCAGATCCAGTCCTTTTAAACAAACAATAGGTACCATTTTCCAATCATCTTGTTTCTGTACCCAGCCTTGTGGAGTATTTCTGGCAGTAGAATCTCCTCATCTGGGATACCTCCCATGATCACCTGTGGCGTGTAGGCTGGAACAATGTTTGTAATCACATGATTTACATTTAAAGCAGTTGGACTCCAGAGGTGAGAGAAATTGTTTACACAAAATCAAATTGTTTCAAGCTATTTTTATTAAGTGAATAATAAAAAAAAAAGCACGAAAGTCACAGCACCTTTTCACAAGAATTAGGGTCAAACAAGATGTATTTCAAGTTATAAGAGAAACATGCAAATTTAGTCGAAACAAACATCAATGTGATCACTGTACCATAAATTTCATTCATGGACCATTGCAACAGAATTGCTACAAACAAAATGATATCATCATGCACAAATTTAGCATAAAATTCTTCAGACATTATTCAATTAGCCGAGAGATTCAGTCAATTTTACGATACATCACTTAATTCAATCAATACAGATGGGAAGCAGAGTGGTTATTTATCTCCGCCGACTACTTTTCATAGCAACACATGACAATGGAAAGTAGCACGTCATTTTCCGTCAACGTCAAAAAAAAGTGGAATGGCCGTCATTTTCTTTTTTTTAAAACACGTTTCGAAGATTGTGAAAATTTTGCACGATTAAAATCTCAGTTCCCCTTTAAGTTTCGTCCCCTTCAGCTGTATTGACTTTTAGAAGCTTTACTGAGAAATTCACTGAGATTCACCCATTTAAAATTTCGAAGCGAGGGGAAATAACTCGTAAGAGATGCCATTGTTAAAATCCGTTTAAAAATGATAACACGTGTGTTCTTTTTTTAATTAAATACAAGGAGATACTCAAAATATGTTGTTTAAGCTCATATAATACATGACCTGTGCTACATGTTACGAAAGTCCATGTTATTTTTTTATCAAAATTACACGCTAAAACGATACAATTTTCGACTCCGCACTGTCGGTCAAAAAGTATAACGAGTGTCAGTGACTATTCAGTGAAGGGTGTAACAGTGAAGGGAAAAGGAACGCACCTTAAAGTCTGAAAAAAAGCCTATATTTAAAAAGATTGACCGCTTTTCGCTTTCTTGGTGTACGTTTGGATGGCCCATCTGGAATCATAGTACTCACCTGGGCTATCTACACCCCCTGGTGTGTTAATGCTATTACTTGTTATTTTTTTATTTGGCAAGCACCACCATATGCAGCCATATTTAACGTAAAAATATTTTTAAAAAAAGAAGCTGCAGTCCAATTTATTTGGCTATCCCTCACCGGCCCCACCCCCAACCACCAAACACCCCACCCTCAAAAAATAAGGCGGATTTGTTCAGGTAAAGTCCGAGTAAACCCCTTTATTTTCAGCTACCGAATATCTCAACATCTTGGATATTTGTAATTTATGACAGGATGTGAAAGTTATGAATAGACATAGAAATATCAGTTGACTGTAATTAGTGGGAAGCGGTACCTAAGTCTACCTTGAACTAGAAGTGTGTTCCATGGAAACACTTGAGTCGCCTACCGTGTGCTTATTTCCAAGGTTGGGTTATAGATGGGCATAACTCTGCCAAAATAAAAGTCAGAGTTATTGCACATGTGTAACATTTCTTGAGTTGAGATGAAGATAAGTGTGAAGTTTCATGAACATAGGCCAAATACTTTTCAGTTTATGACCAAGGTTAGGTTGCAGCAGAAACGTTTGCTACATGTTGCTGGTTGCAGGTTAAAGCATGACGGACAGACGACAACGGACAAATTGATCCCTAAGTGTATGCCATGCTAAACAGGCCACACAAAAACAAGTGTTCAGTTCTCATATAAATATATGTATCATGCAGATATTTTTTATGCACACTACGAATTCAACTCAATGAATTTTACTTTACCAGGCTAGACTAGTGACATTTGCTTTATCAGAGGAATAATGCTAAATACAACAAAACATGTTTGAGACACTAATATCAGTGCCTGATGTACACTTCAAGATTGCCTGGTGTCCTTTTAATTACAAAAGATCTATTTCAAAAGCTTGAATAAACTATAAATAGATTAAAATGACCTTGTGTTTCCCAAAGGCAGTTTCAGATAGGCATATGGAAACATTATTTTTTTTACTTAGATCATATGCTTATCATTATACCCATGTTTTTGAAAGCAAACAGGGTATATTAAAATTGCCTCCGTTTGTCCATCTGTCCGTCTGTCCATTACTTCATCTCCTCCTAAACTGCTGAACAGAATTCAACAAACTTCGGGTATGACTTCACCATATGATGACGTCATGCAAGAGTAACTCCATTTTTGGCTCTGAGCCCAGGGCCCTCAGGGGGAGTCAAAAGGTCATTCAATTACACTGTCATTTTCCCATATTTCTGCACATAACTTGGTACATGTAATCATCTATGAAACATATCAAACAATTTTATTATTTCGCAAACACGGACATCTGCCCGGGGGCACAGGGTGGGTGGGGCAGGCGGGAATTTGGAGTCTTTTTTTTTCTTTCCGGTAATTAGGTCACAAATGAAATATTATGATGATGGCTCTGCACCCAGGGTCCCTCAAGGGGGGTGTGGAGGTCAAATGCACTAAAATTTCAATTGCACTGTAATTTTTCTATATTCTTGCACTTAACATGGTGTATGTAATCGTCTATGCAAGATAAACTAGAACGAATTCGACGGCGCGCCATCGCAAATACCCACGTTTTCTTCACACAGGCCACCCCCACCCACCCCCACCCACACAGGAGAACAACATACTATTATACACTGTAATCCCTTCATCAAAATGTTCGTTTGAGACACAATTAAAAAAAACAATTGACCCCCTGATACCCTCCCACCACCACCCACCTCCTCCAACCCCAACCCCCAGGGAAGACGACCTTAGTTTTAAATAATAAAACATTTAACATGCTTATACCAACTAATGGGGAAAAGTATGGGGAAAAAAACACTGTAATTGTATTATTAGTGTATTTGATGCACCTTCCCCCAGGCCCCCACCGACGAAGTAGGAGAATATCCCATCATCATAATGTTTCATTTGAAATATTATTTTTTTTTTTACCAGAAACCGGTCCCATCCCACCCCACCCACCCCGGGCCCCTGGATAAACGTCCGAGTTCGAAATAATAAAATCATTTCATGTTGTTTATCTTTCATAGACGATTACATACACCAAGTTATGTGCACAAATATGGAAAAATGACAGTGTAATTCAATTTTTAGTGTCAATCAGCTTTTGACCCGCCCACCAACCCCGCAGGGCCCCTGGGTGCGGAGCCAAAAATAATGTTGCTCTTGCACGCCGTCATCATATGCTGAAGTCATACCCTAAGTTCGGTTGAATTTCATTTAGCGGTTTAGGAGGAGATATGGTAATGGATGGACAGACGGACAAATGGAGGCAATTTTAATATACCCTACTTTTTTGAAAAATGTGGGTATAAAAATAATTGAACCCCTGTTATCCTTCCCCCACCACCATCATCATCATCATTTTTCATCTGAGACATAATTACCAAAAAAAAAGGCAAATTAAATACACCATGTTATGTTAGTGTATTTGACCTTTTAACCCCCTGAGGGCCCCTGGGTGCGGAGACAACATCATAATGTTTTATTTGAGACATAATTACCAAAAAAAACCTGGGCTAGGAGCCAAAAATAATGTTGCTCTTGCATGCCGTCATCATATGGTGAAGTCATACCCTGAGTTTTGTTGAATTCCATTCAGCTGTATAGGAGGAGATGCGGACGGACGGACGGACGGAGGCAATTTTAATATACCCTTTTTTTCTTCTTCAAAAACGTGGGTATAACAACATATCAAACAATTTTATTCGTCACTGACAGGATTGGGGGTGGCGGGGATGGGATTACACTGTATACAGTTGTTTCCTCCTATGTCATCGGTGGGGCCTGGAGGAAGGGGCATCAAATACACTAATAGTGGAGCGCTGTGGTCTAGTGGTAGAGCGTTGGACCCATGATCCAAAAGTCGTGGGTTCTATTCCCGTCATTGCCATATGCATTGTGTCCCTGAGCAAGACACTTTATCTGCATTGCTTAGTACTGGTTCTACCCAGGAAGACATCGAGAGTGATTCAAATAAGCTCATAGAGCGTTCGTTACAATCGATGTTAAATAAATAAGTTTAAACTAAATACACTAATAACTCAATTATGGTGTCATTTTTTCATACTTTTGCACATTAATTGGTATAATAGTCGTATATGAAAGAGATACACAGCATGTCAAATGATTTATTAATTAAGAAATAATGAATACGTACCAGTGTTTTATCAGTGAATAATATACAGTTAGGAGTTCGGATGCGTAGTAATTAAGTGATTTAATTACTCGCATCCGATCGACTGTGTTTTATTCACCGATAAATACAGGTACGTATTTATTATTTCGATTCTAACACAACAATAACCCATTGTTTACGCTATTGTGGGGGCACTATATATTATCTCGGAGGTCAAGGTAATTTACAGGCTGTTCCATTGGGCGCCCCCGTATGCAAAGTTATGCGCGTACAATATGTTTAAATACTCTAGTAGTCACGTGACAAACAATTAAGTCATTGCTTACGTCATATAGCTTGCACTGTATGACGTCAAACGTTCCCAGCTTGTTCAAGATGCTTATTAATGTTATATGTACTGATGCATATGATGGGTTTATATCAGGGTGTGCGCACGGTTTGGGAGCATGGCAAGTTTGTTGTATTTAACATTTCATTAAAATTACTGCTGAGTTTGTCTTCGCGACGTATTTAACAAGTGATGTCATGTAACGTGGCGCTTCCAACGGATGAATACACGCGGGGAATTAATGGAACAGCTTGTATTTTATCGTAGAATAACATACAGTTGTCTCTCTTCTTTTTGCATATAAAAGACTGCGAGGGTTGTGTTAGAATTAAAACTCTATGTAATTTTAGTGTGGGTTACGAGTTCAACCCCCTGAAGCGTTTTGTTTTTTTTTGTACCGCTATTGAATTCCGTCAAACAATCTTGGTTTTATTTAGTAAATATTCAATAATGGTTGGTGTGTTATGTTTGTCAACATAATTAGTTTGTGTTTTATAGGCTAAAAGTTACGGATATTGTCCCTTTAAAGGGAAATGACCTGTGTGAAGAAAACGTGGGTATTTTGCGATGGCGCGCCATCTGATTCGTTCTAGTTTTATAATACAACTGAACTAAAGAATAAATAATACAATATTTTATTTATATTATATTTATAAACTAAACATCTAATAAATACTACAATAATGAAATTTACATCATACTAAAATTGCTCACTTTAAATGGGGTGGTCTGCGTCTAACAACCGTCATATATGGCCTAAATGTGTTTAAATGATGTAAAACACCATTCAATATTATGTCAGATATTGTATGGCAAACCAAGTTTTTTGAATGTGAGCAGTATCACATGGTATAAATCTGGTGTGTTTTTTTAACAGCTTTACGCATTATATAGTCTCTGTGAGATATAATTATGTTCATTTTGGTTCTTTAAAAAAATAAGGTCTGCTCAGTTCTCGGGATTGCCTAACTGAAGACACATCTCAAGAGGGATACGCAGTAACAAGTACTGTAACACATAAGGCCGATTGAAAAAAATAACCGCGTTTCTGATTTGGCTTAATTAAATTAATATATTTCCAGGAGTTCAGAATCTTGCGATCACAGTATAGTCAATTTGTTTGGATAAATCCACATGTCTTTCACGGTTTGCATTGTTATTTGAAGAACGAAGGGCATCTCGACCAGATGACGCATATCTGAAATGAATAAAAAAGATTTTTTAAAAAGGACAGTGGTGAAAAAATATATAAGCCATATGATATGCATGGAATTTCATATGAATCGACAGAGTGTCCTGTTATATTTAAAGGGAATTTTATAATTTTATAATATAGAGGTAAATTGACATCAAAGAGAAACTTTCACATTGTACCATC